>PVKH010000253.1:0-42536 GCA_004027955.1 Chaetophractus vellerosus
AACCCGGGGCCTCCCATGTGGTATGCCGGCGCCCTATCCACTGGGCTATCCAGCCGGCCCTGTTTCCTCTTTTGAAGTGCCCCTTGAGCTTGCCTCCTTCTCTCCATTCCTACCACTAGAGCTACAATCTGTTTATTTCATGCCTGTCACGCAACAGCCCTTTGACCTATTCCTATGGTCCTGGAGCCTCCTTGCCCTTCTTTCCCCACCCCACCCCCTTTATTTTTAAAGAAGCATTAGATTACATAGATGTTACCTTGAAAATAGGGGATTCCCATATACCCTACCCCTCCCTTTCCCACACTTTCCCCCATTAACAACACCTTTCATGTTTCAAGCTACTAACCATGGTCTTGAGAATTTGGGGATGGTGATGCCCACTCTGCTTCCAATTGAGAGGGGCTTGGATCCCATGGGGCAGATGGATGGAACTGTCTTGCTTACAGCTATAGATACTCTCTGTTTTTTGGGATGAGGATTGTCCATCATCCTTTTATTAGTTGTCTTGAGCAAGTCTGATGAACTGTAGAGTAGATGTTGACTGCAATTCTGCTGAGATTCGGGGATCAACAGGTATATGATCAGGCAGAAGATTTAAATCTCTGGGACATATATTTAACAGGGATAGTGCTAATTATGAGTTCAAATAAAAGGGGCGGAAGAACCATGTGTAGGAAGATTATAAGTTAGTCTAACTCTGATACATTGGGGAGAAAGGTTATCATATATTCTGAGTTAAGGCCCACCAATGGGATGCCAATTTCCTGGGGTTGTCTGCCCTACCTACAGTTTCTAGATGTCTCTAAAGCCCAGGAGCACCCCTGCTTGAGGCATTGTTTACTGTGCAATCAGTGAGATCCTCCTGAGATGTGCATAAATGCAATCTCTGAAATGACCTCCCGACTCACTGTGAAATCTCTTAGCCATAAAAACTGTATTTTAATATTTCCCCCTTTTGATCTAGGTCTTTTTCCAAATGCATCGCTAGTTGCTCCTTGCCCTTTGAATATATCCCATCACTTCAAGGCTACTTTTCCTAAACCATTACTTATTTTGATTGCTCTAATCTGCAGAGAAACCTAAATGACTCTCCTCTTGCCTGCTATACCAAGCCCAAATTCCTCCAAACGACTTTTAAGGCCCTAATCCTACCTTTTCCATGCAGAATTTTTATTTCTCCACAATATACAGTCTCCCCTGTAGTGGTCGACTTTATCCTTGCCATACAAATTCTCTCCTTTTGCCCATGAGTTCATCCCATTCTTCTTTCTTTCACCCACCTAAAGCTTTTCCAACAATCCACTGCTGCCACCCAGAAGAGATCTTTCTCTTAATCCTTTTAAACATTAGCAGCAGGGCCCAATCATTTAACATTTAATTATTTGCAAATTGCTTAATTGATTTTAGTCTTACCTTTTACCAGATTGTAATTATTGTAAATTTATATCTTGGTGACAGGAAACATGTCTTATGTTTATTCTGTATCCCCCAAAGTACCTAACCCAAGTCTGGGTATGTAAATATTAAATAAACTGTTATTGGTTGAATGAGTGAATATACATAATTCATATCCTTGAAATATGAATGGTCATAATTCTCTGCTTGAAAGCCAAATTATTCTATTTAAATCTTTCTCTGCCACTTGGAACCTGTTTGAATTGTTTTTCTGTCCTTCCGATTTTACTAACATTATCCAATTGTGATAGATCTTCATTTCTGTGGATACTTTGCTACCGCTACCATTTTTAACTAGTGAAGTATTTATTATTTTTTACAGACTCTTATCTTCAACTCAACCTATTTTGCTGTTCTTTTCATTCTTTTCCTTCCAGTAAAATGTAAAGAGAAACAGGTTTACTGTTTTGAGAGATGTTGTTTGGGCAGTATATTCACTCAACAGCTTGAATTAGTGTACCTCAAAGTAAGTAGATTAGACATAATGTTGTTTTGAATTTCAGTTCAAGCTCACAGACCCCTTGGTTTTTTTTGTTTTGTTTTGTTTTTTGTTTTTTAAAGATTTTATTTATTTTTTATTACATATCTCCCCTTCCCCCCCGTTGCGGCGACGCGCCGAGACTTGGTCACTGCGCAGGCGCGGCTTTCCCCGCTTGTGGGCAGCTTCTGCTTCTATTCACGGCCGGCTCTTGCTTCAGTTCGCGGGTGGCTGGCTGCGCTCCATCCGCGGGCGACCTGCCCTCCCCGTGGCGGCTCTTGCCATGTCCGTGGCAGCTTCTTGCCCTGCCCACGGCGGCTCCGGCCCGCCCATGGCAGCTTGCCATTCTCAAGGCGGTCTGCCCGCTAGGAGAGGTCCCCGGGAACTGAACCCGGGGCCTCCCATGTGGTATGCCGGCGCCCTATCCACTGGGCTATCGAGCCGGCCCCACAGACCCCTTGTTAAGAACCCATGTTTTAGAGCATTCTTTGCATGAGCAAGGCCTACACAGGGCAAGCTACCCTTAACCAAAAACTGAGATCTCTCATTTCATCTCCCCTCTGCTACTCACTAGCTCATTCATTTTAGGGAAATCACTTAATGTATCTACACTTCATTCATCTCTTCTGTAAAATGAGGATGTTATCAGGATAACTTTTTTATAACACTCCATCAAATCTAATGTTATTATTCTTAGAGTTATGTTTTTAGGAAAGCTTGGACATTTCTTGCTGAAATGCCTAAAAACACTGTACCTAAAAAAAAAATTCTGGCACCTGCATCTTGGTATGAAAGACCTTGTATTCTCTCTTGGTTCCTTTCTCTCACCTCAAGTTCTATATGACTGCAAACCAGTAAATACCATTAAGGTCAACTAGTTCATGCTTATATCTCAACCTAACAATTTATTACTCTTATTGTACTATTAGGACAATTATATATTGTGCTTGTAAATAGTTTATATTCGTTCGTTTTTTCACTTCAAACCTATTTACTGGTTTTTCTAACATAGTACTCTAATGGACAAAGGGTCCCTAATAAAATCAACTTAAGCTAATAGCTATGAGATTGAAACTAGGTAGTAGACATTTTCTTTCTAATTCTCTGAACAATAATGAGTAGTCACAGTTTTGCAGGTTTCATTTCATAATTGCCTCCTCTAAAAGATATATCAGCAAAAAAACCTAGAATAATTAGATAAATAGGAATCTATTAAAGTTATAATATAGTACATTAGAAATATAAAATTTTGCTCTTGCCGCTACTGAAAATTATTTACATATACATTTGCCATAAGTCATTTGTTTTTATTTTTATGTAAGGTGGTTATGTCTCCACAATTAGCAGTAAGACACCTGTTTCTTAACTCAAGCTTTTAAAATTTCTCATCACTATTTAAACTAAACCTGTTCTCTAGTGTGAATCGTGGCTGATTTTAAGCTTGCATCATTATGACACATGAAAGAAAGTAATCTTTAATTCTAAAAAGATTCAATTAAGCAACTCAGAGACTAAATCACCAAGCAGCCTGATTGGTAGGCTTCAACCAGTTTACAATTGCCCTAGCTCATGTCTTCCATTTCACTTTTTGTCTTACTGGAAAACTGGATGTCTTTCTCCATCATTACCTAAAGTTCTGGTTTTCAAGTGATCACTTGAGTGCAAGAGAAAGCCCTGCTGCGTTTATGTAGCTTTAACTCAAAGGAACCAGATACAAAAAAATCCAAAGCAAGCCAACATCTTTAGATTCTCTGGGTATCTGAACACTGGTGCTTCAGGGTGGTGGTAAAAACTAAGTATTTGTGAGGTTAGCTTAGTTTGCTGTCATTTGTTCTTCCATTAACTGTATTAATTGGATGGAATCTATCCTGTACAATTTCCAGGTCTTCCAAACATAGTTATTTCACAAAATCATTTAAACCTCAATAATATTATTTTATTATGAAAGGCCTTATTAAATCAGTTGTAACCCTTAAAGTTTAAAAAAAGGAAGGTAAACCAATATTATGTTCAAGTGGGGAAAATGAAATAATACTAGGCACATGTTGGAAAACTTCAGAGTGTTCCTATCTAAGAACTCCTTTCTCTTCCTAAGGTTTTATGATTCTGTTTTCTAGTTTAAAATGTAATATGTAGCAGAGTGGGTTGAATACCTGCTTTGCATATGTGAGGCCCTGGGTTCAATCCCTGGTATCGCCTTATAAAAAAGAAAAAGTAATATGTAATTGGAATGCAATGGTAAAGAAATTATCTCTATTCTATAATTTACTAATAGCTTGTTTATATGATTCCTCTACATTATAACAAAGAAGCAGCTTTTTTATAACTCTAAATCCAACCCTTGCTCTAGGTGAATCTCTTCAGAATAAAATACAGTGTCTCTTGTTACACAGATCTAATGATTTTTTTATAGCCTGGCTATTTTTGTTTTTTGTAGCCTTGCCCTAGTTTGTGGCCATTTTTGCCTTTTGTCTTAAAAGCAACTATTTCTTTTTTCTATTGTGTTTTCTCTGAAGCTGTAATGATCATGACTGATTTTATCTTAGAACACTAACTTTGACCATTTGTGCAAATGCATAACTACATGGTTTTCTAAGGAATATTGACACCATGTCACCAGAGTCACAAGTGTTTGAAGTGAGATTATTTTTTACAACAGCAATAATAAAAATAACAACAATTTGAATTAGAGATTGGAATGGAGTAGTGGAAAGCAAAGTGATGGTGTTAAACTGATATCCTCAAGTTTACATGTAATTGGACAGAATTCCTAATGGAAAATGTTCTCCCCTCTATGAGTTCATAAAATGGGTATAAGCTCTCTCTAGAACTTTTTACGCAAGACATAGCCTAGAAAATATTAATAGAAAAACATGATTCATGGATTAGGGATCCAGTGTTGTTTTGGAGATTCATACTTTGAGAGAGCATATTCTCTAACAGAACTCTAGCACTTTATACTAATAAATGATAAATCCATGTCAGTTCATATCCTCAGTCATGGCACCAGAAAAAAACAAGCTAATCATAATGCAACAAATGAGCTACAGGCTAATGAGAAGAAAAATAGTATTTATAAAATTGGATGTCTCAGTTTGCTTTAATCAAAGTTCCCTCTAGAATAATCTCCTATTGAACACCAAAGTCTCCTTAGTTCACAGTTATACTGACAAACCTCTAGTGTATGCTATACCACTATATATTGTTTATAAAATAAGGTGAATTAAAATTTTGGCATTTTCTTTTTTCTTCATCCACAGAATTTTAAAGAGAAATCTATAAATAATTTTTTTTAATTCTTTGCAATTGTTTGTTCTTTATTCATTTGAAGACAGGATAATATTTTCTCAGTGCCTTATTCATTCTACATAACACATCAAACTTGCCAACATATTCAGAAAATTTATTATTTCAGAAATGTATTGTTATACTTTGGCCCACAAGAGAGGTAACTCTGTCTTTATCAATACATTTTTCCAACAGAAAATTACCACCTTAACTGTCACGGTAACTCCTATTGCATGATTTTTTTGTGGTTTATGACTTTCTGTTTGGTGTTCATGCATGCTGGTCATATGGTACTAATATAGCAGTTCTTTTTGTCTGATACTTAATATGATGTTTCCTTATATTAATAACTTTTTACGACATTTTGGCCCAGTTAAATGACCTTGTTTGCTTAGTGAAAAAGTCAAGAAAAGTAAGCTATTGTTATTTTTATCAAAATTCTTTGGCCTTATCTTAATAATGTAGCTTTGTTCTTTAGTACTTGGGAAATCAAATCCTTTTTTTGGTAAGGGAAAAGGGTGTATCTATAAATATAGGTACTATTAGGAGGCTAAATCATCCCAAGAAGATAAATGTGGGACATGGAAGCAATTTTTTATAAAAATTTTTTATTTTTTAAAAGATACTTAGATTACATAAATGTTAGAAAAAATATATAGGGATTCCCATATGCCCCACTTCCCACCCCTCCCACAACCTCCCACATAAACATCCTTCATTAGTGTGGCACATTCATTGCAATTGATAAACACATTTTGGGGCTTTGCCATTAAGCATGGACCAGAGTTCACATTGTAGTCTACACTCTGTCTACACAGTTCTGCATGTTATGTGATGATATAAAATGGCCTATATCTGTCATTGCAATGTCACTCAGGACGATTCCCAAGTCACATGGCATCAGTTTTACATTGTCTTACAGAATCAGCCCAAGTGCACCTTCCATATTATTTTGAACTACGTGTTGATATTTTAGCATATAAGTAGGTAGTTTTTATGGTTATGTGACCTGTGAGATTTTTCCTCATTGCAAATCAATTTTGGGGATATATGATTATGACAGAAATAGGAAGGTATATAAAGCATTTATTATTTAAAGCATGAATCTTAATACATAGACCTGCTACTTTTTAACACTTTGCATCTTTTCTTGATTTAGGGTCCTCCTGGACCTCCTGGACCTCAAGGAATGCAAGGACCCAAGGTTATTTTTGTCAATTATTTCTATTTACTACATACTCACGGGGCAGAGAATCTTGTATTAAGTATATGGATCTTGGAAAATCAACCTTACAAAACACTGAAGAAGCTGAGATCAGCAATATTGTTGAAGAGAGTTAAGAAAATTAATTCTAGGCTGAAGTAAGGGATATCAGAAGAAAAGAAAATTGGGAAAAATGGGAGAGATACTTAATTTATTTGAGGGGAAGGACATAGAAAAGAAAGGCGAATATAAAACAAGAGAAACGAGTTCTACAATAATTATAAATGTAAAGAAACACTGAATGTGGTATATAAAAAAAGGAAAAGATTGAGAGGAGGATTGAAAGGAATTTACTCTGACACTTAGAAAGATCCTTCCCTCCAGTTCTTTTGTAATAAAAACACAAGGGAAGTTTTAGTATGATGCATTCACGAAGGAAATTTTAGGAATAATTTTTTAGTATTTTTTAAGACACCTCTTTATTATACACATCCATACATTTTAACATTTTTTCTCATCTAATGAAACATGCCAACGACAAACAGAAGAAACCTAAAATTACTTGATTATATCTAGAATTTGTTATTAGTAACAACTTTATTGCTTCAAACTAATGCTTAGTTATTTAACCATGTTTGATCAATTGACACACGGCCAGTGACTCTGACTTTTCGGAATAGCTTTGTCTGAGCTACGTGTTGAAATGGACTTTCATCATAGATTCTGTAGAGGATTCAAATGGTTTTGAAATCCACATTTTGTTTATGCTTCTTAAGGCAGTTCATTTGCTAAGTCCATTATACACACACACACACACATACACACATCGACTTTTGCACTCTTCTCTTTCTAGATACTTACAGAATTTTAGTACATAAGAAAAGCAATTTTTCTCCTAACTTCAAACAGACTTCATGTATAACATTAATGTAAGTTTTGGGATTTTTACTTTCTATTCCTCCACCACACTCTGGTCCCTAAGAGATGTAACACAAAGAAAGTTCCAGGAGGCCAGCTGTAGCCCAGTTGGTAGGGCGCCGGTTTACCACATAGGAGGCCCCGGGTTCGGTTCCCGGGGCCTCCTCCAGCGGGCAGACCGCCTTGAGAGGGCAAGCCGCCGTGGGCAGGGCAAAAAAGCCGCCGTGGGCAGGGCAAGCTCACGCCATGCGGTGAGCTGACTCGGCGGGTCGCCGCACTGGGGGACGGGGACAAGCAGACACAAAAGAGCACAAGAATGAACACAACAAGAACAACCAGAAAGAGGGGGGGATATGTAATAAATAAAAAATAAATCTTTAAAAAAAAAAAGTTCCAGTCATATACACACAGTCTTTATTCCTATTGAACAAGTCTGCCTGGATCCCTATTGTCTGATATTTTGGTGAGCTGGACTAGACAATCTAGAAGAAAATCTGCAGATTCCTTTTTCCTCTATGTAGAGTCAACCACGGTTTAAGTTCTTTGTTTCATCTCCTCTAATCACCTGCTTTACTAGGTCTCCAAAGCCAAAATTGTCCCCAAAGCTAAAAACACACCTCATTCCCTGCAAACCTCAGAAGCTTCTAGAACTTTACCCTTTTCTTCAGCCAAAAGGCATACAGAAGCTGAAGAGATACCCATCCCTTGATGCCAGCGGACAATAAGGGCCAGTTGGGTGCCTGCCGACCACATGAGAGGTCCTGGGTTTGGCTCCCAGTGCCTCCTAAAGCAGACGAGCAGACGCTGCCCCCACAGCAAGGAGGTGATGCCACAAGCCTGCAGGCACTGCAGCCCACGGGGAGCAGCTGTGGCTCAGGTCATTGGGTCCAGCAAACAGTGAGCAGACAGAGGAGAGAACCATCCAGGGGAGGGGGGCATAAATAAATAAATAATTTTTAAAAAAAGAACAAGTGCTTTGGCATGCAGGGAAGGGCTCCTCTCAGTCTGGGGAGTTAAGGATGCCTGTGAGCTGAAACTGAAAGACAGGGAGAAGAGCCAGACACATGATGTGGAGGTTAATCATACTCCCTTACCTCTTTCCCCTGCCATCCTTCCTATACACTATCCCCTTCCCGCCTCCCACCCCCATTAGACTTGTATTCATGACCTTGGGTGGAAGGAAAAAAGAAAAGTTATAAGCTTGTTTCAAAGTCCTAAGAAGAAGTCTTATTCCATATCCACTTAAACCTTACCATTTTACACTTTCACTATTGTTTAGCTGATTTGGTCCATTTCTCCTTAAGAAGGTTAGAATAATTGGGGTAGGATGTAGCTCCGACCAAGAGTCTGGAAACTCAGCCGGGTTCCAGAATTAAATCCACTCTCACCTCAGGACTCAGAGTCTTAGACTGAATGGGAGCCTAGGCAATTAGCATTTCTTCTCCCTTTATCAAACAAAAATTGTTTGATTCCTTAGACATCAAATAAATCTTTACAAACAACATTTGAGTAGTGAAAGATAAATGCATTAATAACTCATGAATTACATTTCTCTTTAAGCATTCGTGGGTCACATTTTAAAGGTAAAAGCTTAGCAAAGCAGTCATTATGGGACCCGGAGTGCTGACAAGTTTTCAGGCTCTAAATGAAACGAAGGCTTAGCCAGGTGCATCCAACCTCAGCAGACTTGTTTGTGGCAAAATAAACTGCTGCTACCACAAAGAGCAGGAAATCTGAAAAAAGGAAAGGCGCCTTTTTCCCTTCCTTTTTTATTTCATTTGTTTGGAACCACAAGTCATGCCTTCCTTAAACATTGGAAAGCTCAAGTTTCATGCTGTGGCCCATAGCTCTTAAAGTTTTTATCAGGGAAAAAAGCTCTAGCCATTTGAACTTTGTGGTTTATAACGTCACCAAGCAAGCCTTTGTAGAAAATACAGTTTCAAATCAGCTCCCTTGGAATTGTGTTTGTGTGGCAGGCCACTTACACTGTGGAAGGCTATTTTCACAAAGTTTCAGTGGTGTCAGAATCAAGGATTTTTGTAATGGGATCTGCATACCACATTGATACAGCATAATATCTAGTCTTTCAAGGAATTTGTTCAGTACCTTTCAGACTGAAGGGTGGCTGGCATGCATTTGTTGTTTGAATAAATCTTTAGCACATTGTTTAAATTTGTTTTTAATAGAATATCTTGAGTTTAAAAAAACATAAATCTATATATTTTGAATTTTTCAAGGAGTCTAATAAATCATAATATGAATAGTAAATTTTCATTCATTCCTAGCATGATATAGGAATTTGAATTGTTCCAAAAGTAATTTTATGTGGATTAAGATATTATCTGATTTATTATATCCTTCCGTGAGATTTTTCTTGGAAATAGCACATTCACAATGATTATGAATTTGTATCCAATATTCAAACTGTGCCAGCTAAAATATTGTAAATTCATGAGGCTTTGCATTTCACTCTTAGGATAACTCACATTTTGCTTTTTTCTCAAATTGGAAAATAAGATAAATCAGGCAGATTTTTTAAGGAGGAAAAAGTTAACTAAGGCAAAAAGGTTGTTGCCGTAGGATATAGTCTGCAATCAAATGATCTCTAGCAGTTTACTTTCACCAATTTTTTTCTTTAGCCTGCATCTTGCATGGGAAAAAAAGTTAAAACACTGAATTAGCTATGTGTAAATATTATTAAACATAATCTTCAAGGAAATTTTATTTCACTTAGCTTAAATATGTGCTATGATATAACATTCTTAGATTACAATGGATTTGCTGAAAGTCAAATTATACACTTACCAAGCAGCATGATTTTTTATTTAGTGTAGTATGTTACCAATGATAAATGGAGGCAAGCTATGACTTTTTTATCTTAACAGGGAGAGCCAGGTTCTCCAGGAATCCCAGGAGTTGATGGAGAGCAGGTAATTTCTGAATATATAGACTATCGTTTAATGCAGCATTATTGATCACTATTTTCATCATAGGTTTAGAACCAAAAAAGGTAGGAGTGTTGATATATGATAGCCTCTTTCTTTTCCCCATCATCTGTTCTACAAACTACATTAACTCTATAAAGCAATTGGTTTTAAATTAGACACTAGTTTTGTTGGTTTTTTGGTTGTTTTTTTTTTTGCAGAAGGACACAACATGATGTTTTTGTTTTGTTCTTAATATTACTTATCAATCTACCATTGACTCCTCTGTGAATTTTAATAGCCTTGTGTATTAGTCATTCAAAGAGGTGCTGATGCAAAATACCAGAAATCTGTTGGCTTTTATAAAGGGTATTTGTTTGGGGTAGAAGCTTACAGTTACCAGGCCATAAAGCATAAATTATTTCCTTCACCAAAGTCTGTTGCCAAGAGTTCAGGCTTCCCGGGTTCCTCTCTTCCCAGGGCTTATTTCTTTCTGGGCTCGGCTGCCCTGCTCTCTCCCCAGAGCTCGGTTCTCTCCGAGCTTGGCTGCTCTACTCCTTTGTGTGCTTACTTCCTGAGCTCCAGCTCAAAATCTCCAACTCTCCTTTGCCATGTCTTTTCTCTGTGAGCCCCAACCTATCAAGGGGTGGGGACTCAATGCCCATTAACATGGCCCAATCAAAGTCCTAATCATAATTTAATCAATTAAAAGTGATACCTCTGACAGACTAGTTTACAAACATAATCCAATAACAATTTTTGGAATTCATAGACAATGCCAAACTGCTATACCTTGTAAAGTCTATCAATTTCATAAGAGCCTAATTTTTGTCAGTGAATACAAATAATTCGTGATTAAAATCAGTGACAATAGTTTCTACAAAATTTCACAAAATACCTCTGTGTTGTTATTTTAACAATGCTTTCTGTTCACAATTTAAATTAAACCTGATATTCTAGTTCTTTAGAAAAGGCAGGAATCAGCAGGGTACTTGTAGCTTTGCAGATTGTGACAGATCTCAGAGGGTTTCCCCTAAAACTGGGGTGGGCAAACATTTCAATGAAGGGCCAGGTAGTAAATGTTTTAGACCTTACAGGGCACATAAGATCTCTGTGTCATATTCTTTTTTTTTAACACCCCTTTAAAATGTAAAAAATATATATATTAAAAAATAAATTTTACAAATCATTCCGACCGTACATAAACAATTGCTGGGCCAGTGGGCCCTAGTTTGCCAACTCCAGCTCCAAAGGAATCTGACCAGTAGAATGTGGACAGTACTCAGTATTCAGAGTCAAATAGTTTCAAGATCTTTAATGTTTTCTGGATTTTCATTATTTACCCAAGAAATGGCTAAAATCAAGACTCTAAGAAATCAAAGGGATTTTTGGTACAGTTGGTGACTATCTTACCTCTCAGGACAAAATATTACATAAGAAAATTCAGCTTAGGAGAAGAGTTGTTTTTAATATTAGATTTGTATGTTGAAATCATGTAATGTCACATTAAGTAAACATGTGATAGTTAATAAAGAAAGATACTTTAATGGCTTGCTATGTCAGTCAGAGATAACATTAGAAATTTCTCCCGCTGTTAGGTATTATAAATTCTTAATCTGATGTACGTAGTGATATACATCATGACCCTACATAAGCAATAGCTGGATTTTTTTTCCTATGGGCTTTCACGGGTCTTCTGCTACTAAGTCCAGTGGTTAGCTCTCCTGCTGTTCTCCAGCACTGGACAAGTCAACCAGGGTCTGATTGACCAGTAAGCCCCATCTATCTATTCAGGCACCCACCCACCCACCCACCAGGTGCTATGAAATAGGTATCATTTACAAGAAAAGATACATTCCTGTCCTTAAATTAGAGAAGATGAGCAGGTCTGTGTATCCTGGGGGCATTTACCAATAATAACTATGAACATCTATGCTGAATAATGGATCATATGGTCATATTGCAGTGGATGAAAATTCTTAACAATATAAATTAATTTCAGTATGGGTATCACAGATTTCAAATTCACCAACATTCAAAAGACACTGTAAAATGAGCATCCTGGCTCACCTCATAGAGATATCATGAGAACAAATTAGAAGACTGTGAAAAAGTTCAAGTGTTTTTCAGCATTAACTGAACATTAGTGTGCAGTAAATGATTTACCTGTGTGTAGAGGACCAGTGAAAATTGACAGTGATTGAAACTTCTGCATGCATTTAAAGGGGATATAACAGGTGGGAGTGGGAAAAATTTATTTGGACTTTTTGCTATAACATTAGGTTCTGGTTCAAAACGTATGTTTTACTATTGAGAATTAAATCCGTTTAATTGTTTTCAGGCTGGTAAGATTCCATATTCTAGCTGCCAGATAAAAATATGGAATCAGGAGAAGAGATGTCAAAACTTAAGTTTATGTTACTCATATTTAAATGGCCTTAGTAATCGAATTTAATCCTTTCTACTACATAGGAAAGGAGTATTGATTCAATGTAGAGGGTCACTATGAGAAATAATTATACCTAAAAGTGAAAACCAGAACCATCCCAGCAGAGGACCCACCTGTTGAAAAAATTGATCTGGAATTCTGTTTTCCCTAGGATGTAACTACCAGGAGTCAGCATGATTCTTACATACAAACCTTATCATTTGTAGGGACTCAAAGGATCAAAGGGAGAAATGGGGGACCTAGGTATGCCAGGTGAAAAAGGAGGAATTGGACTTCCTGGATTACCGGTATGTTTATACTTTCTTTGATGTATTTTATTAAGATAAATGAAATAATCAGAAAAAATGGCCTTATATTATTAGCTGTAGTCTCATATAGTGGGTATATATATATAATATTTTTATTTTGAAATATTTGAGACATAATCATGCTCCAATTGGGGCACTAAAATCAATTTTAAAGCATCTAGCCAAATGAATTATAAAATAGACCTTCAAGTTTTCCTAAATTATTTTTACTAGATGATAGTAAAATAAATACATTTGGCCACTTTAATTTAGTATGCATGAAATGGCTGTAAATGATCAATCTGGAATAAACCATAATCAAAAACAAAACAAAACAAAAGAATGCACAACAATTTAAAAATGAGCTACTCTGGAAAGTGTTCTCTTTGTGGGTATGATTTAGTAGGATGATGTTTTTATGGGGGTTTTCCCCCTAATTTTTAATGAGAATTTGCAGGGACATTGTAAGAAAAAAATGTAGAAACCCTCACTACCCTAGATCTTTTTAAAACAAGGAAATGTATAAATAAATGTCAAATAAAAACTGCAAGACTTATCTTCGCTATTTAAAATGAGTACCACCATAAGAAATACAGCATTATAACCTGATATGTTTAACACTGCATATGTTTAACCAATTAGGCCTAACCTCATTTTTATTTATTTTATATTATATTTCACATATCACCCACAGCCCTAGGGATTTTAGTAAGCTTACTGTTTTGGGCTAAAAGGCAAAGGAATAAATCCTTTTATATTTATAATATATTTATACTTATATAAATATTTATAATATAAAGATTACAAGAGGATGGTGGGTTTGAGGGAATTTTTCAGTTGTCGTTCGCCCTTTGGAAATAACATTGACCAGTGTAACTCTGCTTACTGGTTATTTATAGGGGGCCAATGGAATGAAAGGAGAAAAAGGAGACTCCGGATTGCCAGGCCCTCAGGGTCCTTCCGTAAGTCCATGGTGGCTGAACTCCCATAGTTCCTGAAAAACTCTGAAACAAATCTGTTATTTACCTAGCTCAACCTGTGCCAGATGGCTTATCAACAGTAGAAAGACCATGAACCTCTCTGTTTGTCAAACTGCAGAAGAAATATCTGTCGGCCTTGTACAATGAGAGACAAAGTGTCTCAGAGGCCTGAGTTAGAAGCAATTTTTCAGAGGACTGTCTAATCCTGAGGAGAAAATCAGTGGTTTTCCCACAGCGTTTGTGGGTAAAGCTCTGTGAATATAGAACATACGTTCTTTTTTTCTCCAGAGCCCTGTTTCTGCTTAGTGAAATATTTGAGAATTTAATAGTGGTTGTGGCATTATAGAATTTCTTGGTAATCAGTTGTTTCCTTTCCTTTTAATGTACTTTTGATTTATTCTGGCTTTTGCAGAACTGTTTTCTTTTTTTAAGATTTTTTGTTCTTATGAAGGAATTTCTAAACCTAGAGGATCAAATGCATCACTTCTTCCAGTATCCTTCTTCCTCTAAAACTATTAATGGCCTTAGCAGAACCTCATTGTGGGCTTCCAGCTGAACTGCCTTATCTAAACGAAGTAACCAAATCCATGTTTATTTTCTGGACATACAGATCATAGGCCCACCAGGCCCACCAGGGCCCCATGGCCCACCAGGCCCCATGGTAAGTTTCCCTTCCCTCCAAAATGTAATTGCTTATTTATGAGCATGCTGCTAGAGAAAACACGAACACATCTCTCAAAACAGCCAGCTTGTATTTTGTACTCTTCTCTGTTGAATGTTCAGAAAATATGAGGTGCTTTGAGATGCACTGACTTTACAGTGTGTCCTTCCCTCCTTCAATCACATATGCTGGAAAGAGATAGAGTAGTTTGTTAGAGATAGATAAGATTGCTGAGGAAAGACAGATCTGGCAAACTTTCCTCTTACCTTAGTGTATGAACACTGGCAAGTTATTTTAACCAATCACTCCTCTAGTTTATTAGCAGTAAAATAAGATTAATAATCGTAGCTATTTAAACAATGTTTCTATCCAACTTGGAGGTTTGAGGTCCTGTAATGAAATGTTCAGTGAGAACATTTATAAAATAATGTTTAAAAAATTGGAGCTGACTTCCACAGATATATATTGCCAGATCTTATCACTTTTATAGTACTTTTGTTGATTCGTTATGCAGCCTCAGTGTTTCCTGCAGGTATCCCACAGTGACAATGCAGACAAGTGACCCTGCCTTCATGGAACTTATGTCCAGTGAGAAAGGCAGCCATTAAACAAGAGTAATTCCTCAAATGGCTAAGGAATGGCGGTTGTGTAAAGGACGAAAAGTAGACACAGCAGAACGCTGCAAACGCTTCTGACTGGGTTGGGCGGGGGCAAGTCAGGCAGTCTGTAAGGTCACATAAATCTCTAAGGTTGCTCATAAACCAAATGTCTTGTGGTCACTCATTCCTCCTTGTGCTCTAAGAAAGAACATCATTGGCATGATTTAAGCCTCAGGGTGTAGCTTCAAATCCAATCATCTACTTCTTACTAACTACCATTTCTATTCTATAACATGAAACTGTTATAATTGACCTTATTTTCTTAAAATTAAACAGTTCACTAAGAATTAAGCAAATGACATACTTTTGGCTTTTTTATACTCCCTTCACTTAAGTTAGAAGGTTAATAAGTTAGATAATGCTACATCCTGTTCATATCATAAAATTAATTAGTGTAAAAGAATTTTTAACCATTATTAAAATGAGATAAGAATTCTTGATAAAGTAACTGCCATTTCCTGAAAATGTTTATCCACAACTTATCTAAAGGGAAAATATTATCCTAATGTAGACATTATAACAAATATTTATGCATTGCTTGATAAAGAACTTTTTTCCTGATGGATATTAAAATACTCCTCTCTTCAGATAGTTAATTTAAATCACTTGAGAAATTTAAAGCTATCCGTAATAAATTTTAATTAATTTAGTGTGGCTAATTAGTCTCTATATTTAGATTTTTCCACAAAATACATGTTTTGTTTTATTTTTATGCTGAACTCATGCATACATTATGACTTCTTTCCATTAGTAAACAATTGTTAGAAGAGTCTTGAAAAATTCATCTTTTATGCATTCTGAATAATAATCTTGAGACCTGCTGTATTAGGCTCCTTTCCTTAATATTAAATAAGTGATGAACTGTGCCCCAAACTCAACTGTCATCTCCCATTTCCTTCCTCCTTTAGATTCCTCAACACCTTGGGTCTGAAGGAGTTAATAATGGAAAAGTCTCCTCTTCCCTGGGTCTTAAACTCTGTGACTTCTCTCTGGCAAATTACCATCTTTTAAGTCCTACCTTTAGTCGATTTAAACACACTAGGCATCTCAGTATATTCCACCAAATTTTTAAAAATTCAGGATTTGAGAAATAGGAGTAATATGGGTTTGAAATCCTTTTTTTTTTTCTATTTTTTCTTCCATATAACCCTAGAAGATTCCCTGTCCCTACCATAAGTAATTTACCTCATAGTGTTGTTATGATGATTTAATGAGGTATGAATAGCAGACAGAATTGCTATTAATGAATTTCCTATTACAGAAGAATCCAAGCACTGAAAGGAACTTTCGGTAGGTCATAAAGTCCGTTCTCCTGCCTCTAGCTATAGCTCAAACAAGAAGACTCTTGTTTTACATCCCCTACTTTTGTTACTTTGCAATAATATTCACTTCTGCTGGGAAACAGTGAATCAATTCTTAATTAAAAGCTGTGTTTTCCACTTTCAGGGACCACATGGACTTCCTGGACCAAAGGTAATCCCACAAATCCCTTGATTATTTGATTTCTGTTTCCTTGTTAATCATGGAGAAGCATGACGGAAGCATGTCTGTCCTGTCTTATTTATTTGTCAAGTAATGTTGATACACTTTAAGCCTTTAAGCATCCAGATGTTTAATTCTACGACACAAAATGACTCACAACAAATTAAAGTGATATCTCCTGGAGATGGCTTATTCCTCATTTTTCCTTGGCATTATGTAAGTTTCTTAAATTACTAATCATAATATACTTGTATCAGCCATTTAGAAGTGAAACTGATGAGAGTTTCAGACCAGTCCAGATTACCTTTTTTGTTATAGTATCTATAGTTTATATCTGGATGTTATCAATTGATGCCTCTTGCTTGCCATATAGTAGTAGTACAATTGAAGGCTTTAACTATCCAGCACTTTAATTTTGTATTCCTCCAGAGGTAGCACTGGTCTAGAATGGGGTAGGGTGTATTGGGTGTGCAGTTTGGGGGGCGGGGGGCAGGGTTGCATCACATACATGTGTTATATTCTCTACTCTTTGGGTTAATGGAAGAACAATAGAGAATAGCCTGTCCTTGTCAGGACTAGTGCAATTTGCATGACGATTTCAACCTGTTCTTTACAGTTGTGTAGACCGGGAGGATACCCTGGAGGAAATGAGCCCTAAAGGATAAGCTCCTACTTCCAGGGAGAGTATGTGATGAGGTTCTAGCCTCCGCTTTGCCACTGACAGGCTGTGTCATCTTGGGCAGATTAGTTACCCTCTCTGATCTTTGACTTACTCAGCTGGGTATTTACCTCATAGTATTGTTGTGATGATTTAATGAGGTATGATTATAAAACACTCCGGAAATTATCTGCTACTGTTGTCGAAAAACACCTGATAAATGGAAGTTTTATTGTTATCTTGTAATTTGTTGCTTTGTTCTGAGAAAAGAATTCCACAGCTAGTCCTCAAGGCTGATTAAGAGAAGATTCAAGGATCCTTGAGAGTTCCCCTGTTGTGTGTTGGGACGTTTAAAAGGGAGGAGGGGCACAAAAAATGCAATTTTAGCGCTAGTCATCAGAAAGCCAAGAGGCAGCCCATCCTCTCCTGTGGCACCTTTCTGGCCCACTTTGCTTTCCGGGTGGCAGCAGGAATTGGTGTGACTCAGTTTCCTCCTCTGGATCAGGCAGGTTACTCAACCAGGGATGAGAGGAGTTTGCGCTTATTAGAACGAGGTAAAGCCAGTGTCTCAAAAGCAATGGATTATAGTTTGGGGAAAGAGTGCTGTTCTGGGGATCACAAGAGAGAGTCGTCTATCAGCTTGGTGACCTGGATAGTTCTAACATCTTTGGGCCTTCCCAAGGCCCCATCCCCCAACCCCCATCCCTAGCTTTGGGCTAGGTCAAAGCTTCCCAATCTTGGCTTCTCCTTGGATTTTAAGGCCCCACCTCAGATCAGGCAAATCATAATGACTAAGGCTAATGCCACCAAGATTGCAGTTTTAAATTCTATAAATGATTCTCATACCTCTTCACCATTGGATTAGGAAAAGGTCCAAGATCTTTTTGATATCTAAGGTGCTTTAATTTATTTCATACATGCTTAACTTGTTACTGAAATCCATAGACTTCAGAGAGTTATAAGGTTGAAAAGACCTCACAGATTATCTATACTAGCCCTATGATTTTACAGATAGTAAACTGTAGACCCAGGAAGGTTGGGTTATTTGCCCTAAATTACACTGCTAGTTAATAACAGAGCTGGGACTAGAACTTAGGTCCAGACTTGAAGTTTTGTCTTTTTGCCACTGGATTTGATTGTTTATAAATTGTCTTCTCCATTAATGCCTACTCTTATCAATGCATGATTTCTCACCAAAGAATTTCATAGCATACCAAGGCTGACCTGGCAATTCTTCATCTCAAGACTACTTGCTATGTCCACGCACATGCAAAGCCATGAATCTCAAGATGAATGTTGGCCATTAAGCCTTGGTCTTAGTCTGGCATTGACTATGACTCTGGCAATTCCTTATGTCACATACCATACTTTACCTACCATAACATATTTGGATTTCCTAAAGTGGCAGCACTGCAAGTATCCTCTCTTCAAAATCCAGAAAATCTCTTGTCATGCCAATGTGTTCATTACTTTGTGATCCCACAGATGAATGTAGCTCAGTATTTTCAGAAATTTCCTGATGAGAAGATCCACCTGGGAAGCTAATTAAAAATACCCATTCTTGTGCTACTATAGTCTGGGTGGGGCCCTGGACTCTATTGAACACTCAATAATGTTCATCATGTGGTGAGCTGGGGAAATAAGACCCAGGTTAATCCCTTCTGCTACCCTGCCCTCCAGCAAGACTCTAAAGGGTATGTGAGTCTACAATTATCTTCCTTTCACAAGTCCTTCAAGATTTTCTAGAGGAAATTAATATCTGTACTTAAAAGATGAAAAGTGTACCAGTCAGAACTCTTCCTAGCTGAAACAGGCTCCTACGGATAGAAAATAGGTATACTGTATTCCTAGATTTTTAAAAAACAGTCAAGAGAATTTATGACTTACCCTGGCTTTTGCAATGTCACCTTGAGTTAAATTTGTACCTCCTTTATTCTAACATTGGGCAAGCAGACAGTTAGTAAAACTACATTTAAATTCTTTGATCTTCATATTCTCTTCTGGGATTCGCGATTTGTTGTCTACTCTATTGATTAATCCTTGTAGGGTCCCGACTTGGCAATATCAGTGAATGAGGACTTACTAGATGGCATTACTTCAAACATCAGCTGCTGCATTTTTAGCTTATTCCCCTGGGCAAAATGCTTAAAGGCTTAAAATATCTGTATATAACACTGCCCTGCATATTCCAGTTTTCCATTCCAGTAGAGTGGTTTTGTTTTTTTTTTCCTACTAAATCTCCCTCAGCATACTGCACTCTGATTGTCTTTGATTTGCTTGGTTGGAACAATATATAATGTCACTAATTTTCTTTAACCATAACTTAAAATTTGAGGAACTCAATCATATATATCTTGATTGTAAAGAAGACATTTTCTTAGGAGTTTTTCTTCCCAGAATATTGCTGAACTGTCAATTTATCTAAATTTTTTTAATTAAAAAAAATTTTTTTAATTAAAAATTTGAGCTGATTCAAGACAAGTCTAGCCTGACTCTACTGTTACCTAAAACTGGAATCTGCAATCATTTCAGAGACTGGTTCTCTTCTCTCCCAATTTAAACACCCATAATAGCAAACAAAATTGGCATTTGCTTTTGCATTTAGGGTGAACCAGGGTTAAATGGTGTTAAAGGATTGAAGGGTGAAGCAGGTCAAAAGGGTGACAGAGGACCCCTTGGTCTTCCAGTAAGTAAAGAACACTTTCCATTTCAGTGCAAATCTCAGACTTTTCTTTCTACCCTAAGTAACTACTCTGGTTTACTCAGTGGTTATTTGTTGAGATTTTTGTAATTGGAAAACATATTATGCTAGAGCAGAGCTTAGTCCAGTTGTATTTATTCTGATGCCTGCTTTTGTGTTAGAAGGAAGATCCCATAACAAATAATGCTATCAATGTTTTGTCATTCTTCAGTTACATACATGCCAGCCTTCCTCTTTTAGGGCTAATAGCTTTTCTCCCATTCCTCTCTCCCCTCTAAAAAGTATTGTGCTCATTATTTCAGAATTCCTCCCAAACACTTTTATAGTTAATACACTTTAAAATCCTCCCTCAATTGTTTTTTCTCCTCAGTAACTAAAACTGTAGCCCTCTTTTGGTGGCAGTTATGCAGTTGGCCTTTGTTAATGGCATTAGGTCAAAGCCGTAGCCCCTTACATTAATCAGTCATCTCGTGTTCTCAGTGTTTTATGTTGTATGTTTTGGAAATGACCTGTTATGAGGTTCTTGTGGCAATATTGGCTAGTATGGAAGAAGGGTTTTGCAGTTGTTGAGAGATTTTTATTTTTAATGAAAAAGGGATTCCCTCCTCATGCCTTTTATGCCAGCCTTCTTTCCATAACAACTAAAAAGAGATTTTTTAAAATGATTATTAATATAAGGTTTTAGTTTCAAGCTTTTAAGTTATTATATATTCAATGAATACCGATAAAAGGCAGTAAAGAATATTATAAACTATATCATTAAAATATGACATAAAATCAGTAATAAACTATAGTTTATACATATTTAAGGTAGGGGAGAAAAAAAAGTTGGTGCCACTCATTCGTTTGTCCCTATGGGTACTGTACTTTAAGATGCAAAGGTATTCTACTTGATATCCAGTGCTTTAGACAGACTAGGCACGTTGTGGATGTTCAATATTTATTCATTTACTAAGTGAATTATAAATTAGTAAATAATATAAGCCTCAGATTAGAGTATAGGTTAAATTATACCAATTACATTAATAGACCACAAGCATAAAACCTCTTTAACATATGTGAGTCATTTATTAAGCATTCCAGATAGATATAATATTAGAAGTGAGTGTAAAATTTTACCATTCACCCATTTTTCTCAAATGTTAAAATAATGTTAACTCTAAAAAGTGTATACAAAGGCAAAAGAAAGTTTTGATTTTCTGCTTTATTTTAACCCTAAATCTGATTTCTTTCAAGTTTGCCTAATTTTAAATTTGGGGCTAGTGATAATTAGCCAAATGCTCTACCTTATGCCAGCATTTAATCATTGCTAATTGAAGATGTATTTTGAAGTTATAATAGGATTATACGGAAGGAAATTTAAAATGAAAAACTAACAGTACACAAAATATATATGGTACAGCATCATTGATAGAGTTTGCAGCTGGAATACATTTTTCCTTCCATTTTGTATTATTAACTTCATCTGAAGCATAAAATGAGGGAAGAGTTATGCAGCCTTGCCAAGAGAATTTATAGGGCCAATGCTTCATCTTTCTTAAATACTCCTTATTCTAATCAGTATTTTAAAAGGACTCTAAATAAATATTTGGGCTTTGAGATACAAAAGCCATATCAAAGAAGTATTGGTGCTTGCCCTTGAAACAAGCTTTGGAAATGTGATTTTTTTTAAATCCTACACTGTTGATTCATAGTCTGTAGAGTTCAAGAGAAATAAAAGCACAAATTGCCTGAGAACAGAATTAGCCTTTTAAAACATTTCTCATTCAGGCTTTGATGCAAAATATATTTGAAATGAATTGAGGAATGATTTAGTTCGGGACAGTTTTTTGTTTGTTTGTTTGTTTAGTCTCAGGATTTTTTTTTCCCTTTTCCTGTTCATAGAAGTCCCTCTAGTGGTGACTTGTGTGAACAGTGAGAACAACCCTGAAAACTGTGTATCCTTCACGTAAAAATCGAAGAATCATCCTGGCATGTGAAAACTCTGCAGTTGTTATTCATAAACACAATTTTAACATATGAAACTAGAGCTCTTTTCTTGGCCTCTAAAATGCTAAACTTTATTATAACGAGCTTTGTCTTAGGAGGTTGGCCATTAGTTTTTCTTCGGAATGTAAAGTAATGTATCGTGAATAGTACAGTCTTTAACAACTAAAGTTCATATGGACATTAGATAGCAGTCTATGGCTATTATCAACAATTACTTTGTAGCCCACTTTATAAACCTCATTAACTTGGTTTCTAAATAAGAATATGTCTAAATAAAATGTCATTAAAATGCCATCATCTGTGAGGTGTTTATTGTCATGTGTTGTTTTTTGTTTTTTTGGTTTTTTTTTTTCACTAACAATTTGTAGCAATGTGATATTCACCCAGAGCCCTGTGACTGCATATTATGTTGTTTGAAGTGTTACTTTTGTTCATTGGTACCTCATACTAATCTTTGTTCTTGTCATTTGTGTTACACCCACCAAACCTGCACCAACCAAACACACAGGGAGCATCTGGCTTAGACGGAAAGCCAGGATCCCGGGTGAGTCAGTCCCTCGTCTTGCTCTGACAAGCTTTGCAGCTCTGAATTGTAATATGTGTCAGGACAGACCGCTTTGTCCAATGCCCTCCTGTCCAATGATGAGGGGTATATAGGGCTGGAGTGAAAGGGGAAGGCGGACGAAGCTGGCGTCTGAAGGAGGGATGTGGATGAAGACTAGGTTGCAACTCTGTTTGAAGTAAAGCCTAAACTGCCGGAACATCTAACTGAAGCCCAGGTTCAAATCTAGATAATTCGGTGGGAAAATTACCAGCCTAAATATCCCGGACAATTTTTTCCCTAACAGATGGACACTGACTGTAATTCCATGAGAGAGGACCTCTGAAGGGATTAAACTATGTGAATCTGTCCTTTGTTTTTAACTTTCATTTCCTTTTATGTTAATATCCATCATAGGACTGTAACTTCTTCCCTGAAGCTAACTTTCAAATCTTTGTTCACAGAAATAAGACTTGTCTGTCTGCTGTCATTTTGTCTCTTTTCTTTGGTTCTTAACAGCTCCATCTCTTAAATTTCAGCCACAGATAATGCAATATTGAGAAGTCTTTTGAAAATGAGCTTTAAGAATAGGCAATAAGAAAAACATCAGGGCGGATGTGGCTCAAATGGTTGGGAATCATTCTCCCATATGGAGGGATCTGGGTTCGATCCCCAGGACCACCTGGTAAATAAAATAAATGAATAAATAAATAAAGTAGTTTTTTTAAAAAAAAAAAAAAGAAAGAAAGAAAAACAGCAGTTAAGATGATGAGAATTCATCAAAATTAGAATGAGTTTAAAACTCTGAGTCTTTCATATCACAAACTCTTAACAGAATAAACCAGGAAAATAGAACAGAAATAGTAATAAATACTATAGAAAAATTATGCTGGCATAGTTCCTGCATTTCCTGCATTTGAAAATGTTAGAATAAATTCTTTGCAAATCTGAGCATAGTCTTCCTGGAAATGAGCAAATAAATTGAAATCCTTGTTATATTTTTAAGAATCTGAAAGAAACTCCAATCCTCAACTTCAGGCAGCCATTATTTTTAGTGGACCTCAGTGTTCCTATATTCATTCAAGTATCACTTCTGCTAACACAGAAATCTTAATTATGAAACAGGAGGCCAGAAGGCAGTTATGCCATGAAATCATCTTGGCTGTCTGGTTTGGGTGTTGTAAGCCTAATGACTGCAGCAAACCTTCAAGAATAATTCCTTCTGTCCAAGCCCCTGCTCCCCCAAAAGGGCCACAGAAAGTTTGAGTCGAATGACTAAACACTGTTCTCATTTATTTAATAATTTTTCAACACATATAACTGTTCCAGCCTCTTATACACAGCAAAAACAAGGCTTCAGAGCATCTCTGGCAAGATGTGGATAGTGGGGGTGGCAAGGTGGCTTTGAGGAAGAGGTGATGTGAAGAAAAACAAGTACATTATTCTTTTTAAGATCATGGGGGCAAAGTGAAGAAGTTCCATTTAGTAAGGGAGGAACTATGTAATTCAATACGATACATGGCTTTTTGTGTGTGTCCTTCATTGAAATATACCATTATATAGTTCATCGTTTTTGCATGAATTTCTTAAAATAAATAAAGCACTAGGGAAGGAGATGAATTGTCTTACTAACATTCTAAGGTATCATTCACCCAGGAAAAGTCCAGGATAAATTATGACTACTTTTCTTGCAGCCCTGTGGTATCTCACATTTTATTTTTATCTTTTTTTTAGGGTACAGATGGCCCTATAGGACCCCATGGCCCTGCAGGGCCCAAAGGAGAAAGAGTAAGTTATTCCTGAAGTTATTAAGCTGTATATTAAAGTAGATTTTACATTTTAACTGAGCTGAACTGTTCACTCTTCAGACAAGAAATTAAGAGGTATCTAATATTAAACAAAAATAGGTACCATCTTGAGTTACCTTCAGAGTCCTAACACTGAGAGATAAGAATCACAAAATATAAAATAGAATATGGCTGTCTTAATTTTTAAAAATTCATACATTTTCATACCTAAAATAAAAATCTCAGATTATTCTTCTTCATAAGGATGATATTTTCATTTGGCCTTAATACAGAAAGTGGAAATCAATGGGGCTGAAATTTCCAGGACTACGTATTGTGGTTGATAAAGCTACTGTATTCATTCAGAGTAAGTTACAACATTTTTTAAAAAGGAAATTACAAAACCTAAGTATTTTCCTCTGTGCAGTTTACACATGCCCCCCCCCCTTTTTAGCAAAAGAATAGCCTTTCTTCAACCATAAGGAAATAATTTCAGTGCATTATAAAACAAAAACCTTTCACTCCTCTCTCTATTCCTAGTCCATGTTTTCATATCCTTTGGAAGGAAGAAAAAGACATTCAGAATGGAAGATATATATTTGGCAAAAAAAAAATATCAGCACCTGATCATCTGTCTGGAACTTCTCTCCCTCATTCTCTATTTTTCTCCTACTTTGTCTTTTCCTCACCTTGGAAAACTCAGATGTGTGTGCATGTGTGTGTGTGTTTGAGGGAAATTGTGTCATATTTCCCCGGCATCAAGGATGGGATATAAAGGAAGTATCCTGATAGTGAGGACTTCAAAATGCTAGAATGATACACTGTGCAAATTTGAGGTCTTTTAAAACTAGATAGATCTTCATCAGTCTGGGATGTTTGCTTTAAAATAGAGGGCTATTGGGGCTGGCTAGATAGCTCAGTGGATAAGGGCGCCGGTATACCACATGGGAGGCCCCAGGTTCGGTTCCCGGGGACCTCTCCGAGCGGGCAGACGGCCTTGAGAAAGGCAAGCCGCCGTGGGCGGGGCAAAGCCACCATGGGCAAGGCAAAAAGCCGCCACAGGCAGGGCGGAGCCCCCACGGGCATGGCAAAGTCACCCGTGAAACATGCAGCTGCCGCCTGCGAAGCGCGGAAGCTGGGCAGCCCGCAAAACACGGAGCACTGCTGCCCGCAAAACATGGAGCCGAGCCGCCCGTGAAAACAAAATGGAGCCACCCACAACGGAGCAAGCCGCCTCTGCGGAGGGCCGACTCAGCGCATTCCTGCAAAGATGGAGGGAGATAAGAAGCAGACATAGAAAAACACAGAAGAATGGACACATAGCAAGAGCAAGCAGAAAGGAGGGGGGGGGGATATGTAACCAAAAAAAAAAAAAAAAATAGAGGGCTATTTAAGAGTACAGTGATTTCTTTGACATGCCTTCAAATTCTTTAATAATGTGTTCTATGAAGTCAATTCATTCATTCAGTAAATATTTATCAAATGCTGCTATGTGCAAAACACAGTATTACATCCAGTAAAAAGTGGAAACATTCTCCTCACACTTAGATAAAGATTGTTTTGCTCATTTGTTCCAGTGCATGGAATGATAGCATTAAGGTTGATTCATCGTTCCACAATCTTTTTAAAATACTTTATACATACTGAATTCTGCAAAGGAAACAGCTATATTCCCTGACCTTTAGAAAAGTTTACAATTTAATTGCAGAGGAAATTTTTTTAAAGCAAGAAAGAAATAACCAGAGAATGAGGCCAAAGTGAATGCAAATATTACAAGGCTGTGTATATACAATGATGAGAAAAGCTGGCTTTATTCCAAGAATGCTTCAGAGCTGAGTCCTAAAGAAAGATTTCATCTAAAAGAGAATATATTCTCCCCAAATGTGCAATTGCCTTGTTTCTAAGAGGAGACCAGTGTCTTCTGAAGATAATCTTAATTAAAAATAATATTTAAAATCTAAGAGTCCCAATGCTGCTGACGTAGATGTGCATTCAAGCATTATATCAAGAAATCCAGTGCATGTACTAAAAATGGAACAGCAAATCTTAAGCAATCTTTTGGCAGAATGCCCTGGGGCTCAAGAGGGTTTACCGTTTGGTAAATCAGCTGCTACTTCCGATGGCTCCACTGTGTCACAAGAGTATCAGGTCGCACTGCTGGGGCAGAATTAACCAGCAGAGCAAATGAAATTGCTAGGAATTTTGGAAGGCATAGTTTAAGTCAAATGGTGTGCAGTGTAAAGTGTTACACTTGTATTTACTCAGCATGTTAACCATCTTAACTGGATCAAATATCTGTTCTCTCCAAGAGCCCCTCACCCAGAGTGCTAAACTGGAGTGAGATTCTCAAAGTTAATTGACTGAGGCACCATCTGGACTCCCTTGACAAAAGTTTCAAGTTTTAAAGAGGTAGGAATCAGGAAAAGGAGGCATTCTAGAATAATTCCTCACTGTAGACATGCAAATTAAAGAGTCTGAGTGGAATTAGACCAGCCTAAAAGAACCCAGGCATTTGACGGGCAGTTATTTATAAAGTGTCAATGTATGATTGACAGTATTAGTGTTCAATTCCTCAAGTACCTCATGCTCCCTTTCTTCCTTGCACTTGGAACTGCTTCGGAACTCTGTGAAGTGTGTTAAATTTAAGAGGTTCAAAAGTTCCTTTGGAATTACTTAATCCAGAAAAAGAAGTTGCACATTCAATCTGTGTTAATATTTCATTCCTCAAAATATTCAAGCTGGAACCATTAGGATGCTTTTGGATATGAGTGACAGTACTCCAACTCACAATGGCTTAAATAAAGAAATTTATTGTTTCATATAACAAAGTATTCAAGGAGGGCGTCTAGGCTTTGCTTCTGTGCCCTTTTCCATGAGTTGGCTTTGTTTTCAGACCACAGGCAAGGTGGTTGCAGCAGTTCCAAGCTTCACATCCATTGAATCAAAGACAGAAGATATAGAGATGGCATCCTCCTGTTTCTCTTCCTTAGTAGTGAAGAAATAGTGAGGAAAGTATTATTCACCATTGCTTCCCAGCAGACTTTCCTGACACCTCATTGGCCAGAGTTCATTCATATGCACATTTCTGAGTAATAAGTAATTATCTGAGGAGGACAATTCTATAAGAGAAGTTCCACAGAAGAAATGTTCTAGGGGAAGTTTTATTCAAACAAGCCATGGTGTACTTGTTATTAAAACAAAATAGTTCCATGGTTCTCCTCTCAGAGGAAGAGGAAGGAAGTAGGGTATATCAAAATAACCTGTGGAATTTTGTTCATCTAGACCTACTTGAGGTGATATGAACCCTCCCTTTCAACTACCTCCCCACTTCCCACTATACACACACACAGTTTTAAAAATAGTAAATAAATACTACCAGATCAAACTGAAAGAAAATGATTTCAAATGATTGCTCTGTGAGTTGCCAAACCCTTTTCATTAAAAACAAGGCCTCCGCGACACAGTGAGCTGGCGCAGCAAGATGACACAACAAAGGGAGACAAGCAGACACAGAAAAACGCAAAGCAAATGGACACAACGAACACAAGCGGCAAGGGGGGGATAAACAAATAAATAAATAATTTAAAAAACATAAAACAAGGTCTCTAATTGTATAACACTAATAGTAACTACTGTTTATGGAACATACTTTGTGCCAATGTACAATTTCCTATATTATAGTCATGTCTAAGTTTCAGAACAATTCTTGCAAAATATGTATTATGTTTCACTTTATAGCAAAAAAGCAAACTAAAGCATGGAAAAGTTAAGAATATTGTTTGAGGCTACCAGCCGGTAAGGGACAGAACTTGAATTCAGATTTACATCTGTTTCATTTCAAAGCCCAGACACTTCCCTAAATGTAATTGCTGCTCTTTTAAGTAATAAACATAAAATAATAATGAATGAAAGTTCAACAGGCTTTTACCATATTTATTTTTAATAATTTCATATATCTTAAAGAGCTGTACTCTCTGCACCTTTGGGTAACAGTGCCAATTAGCTCCACCAACCTCTGAAGTTTAGGTTATAGAAGAATGTTAATATTGACCTGAAATTTGTTCACCTGGGAATCTGGAATACAGAGAAACACAAGCATAGCCTGTGGTTCCACATGGACAGTTAGCAGCAGAGTTTGACAAAGATTTACTAACCATTAAACTTCTGCAAGGTGTGACAAAAGAAGGGAACATTTTCTATTTGGCTACACATAAAAACATCACAGTTAGTCCTGAAGTAACACTTTTAATCACTTTAGTGATTTTAAAGTACTTTAATAGTCACTTTAAAGTAAATGACAAACACTTGAATTTTGAGACAGCAGCAGAAGAAAATACTATTTGAAATATGGAATATCTCTTTGAGTATGACCACAATTATTTCATATTCGTAGGAGCACTTCTAATAACACTTACCTTTAGAAGCATTCACGATTCTCATTAAGCTGGGGCAAGCCATTTTTTTTAAATAGGCAGTCAGAGAGAAAGTAATTAAAGTAATATATACCTATCTTACCAGGCATTTAGTGGAAGGAATAAGTTTTTAAACTATTTTTTGGAAAATAAGCAAAACACTTACATGACTATATTGATTTGGATTGATTCATTTATTTAACAAATAGTTACTTGATGCACCAGCCACTATTCTAAGTACTACAAATATCATAAAGAGCAAAGCTAGAGACTCTGGCCCCATAAGGCGCATATTCCAGCGAGGGCAGCAGAGAATCAACAGGTTAACACGTGCATGTCTCCCAGTGAGGTAAGTGCCATGAAGTAAAATACAGCTCTGTAAAGGGAGGGGTCATCAAGGAAGGGCTTACTGAAGAAGAGACATTCGATAAAGGAGGGAAAAAAGAAGGCAGTTATTCTTTCTTTTTAAAAAAAAAGTGTTAACTTGAAATAATTAGTAACAAATGAATGCTTCACACTAATGCCAAAGATACCCAGTTGCACCTTCTAGATATGAAGATTCTTTCACTTACCTGGACAGCAGGGTCTCTTACGTCCTTCTCTGTGGTTGACTTTAGTAAAATATGCTATTGTGAGTTAGTTTTACTATATCACTGACAAATAGAGGCTTTACATATGGGTGTGTGTATGTGATTTGATCTTCCCACCTATCATTTCAGGGTGAAAAAGGAGCTACGGGAGAGCCGGGACCCAGAGGGCCCTACGGTCTGCCTGTGAGTCCATTGTCCCGTGCATTACCACCACCTTCAGCATGCAAAATGACCTGTCACTGAGGCCGTTAACCCTTCCTTGTGGGCACACTAATCACATTAGAGGAGCAAGGAACAACCCACTAATTATCTAAAATACCGATATGACCCTGTTCTTCAGATATGCCGCAGTCATCCAGCCCCTCACCCTCTCCCACTCGCCCCCGTCCTTCAGCGTGCACAGGCACGCACGCACTTCCTGAGCCGGGGAGAGTAGCAGTGCTCACCTGAAAGCGGGAGTAGACTGCCAAATCACGTCCTCCCTGTGCCATTTGCCTGGCACTTCTTGAAAGGTCACTGTATTCGAAAATGTGTGTGGAAGCTTTATTTAAAACAGCTTTCTTCGGATATTTTTGTCTCTTCTCAAAGGTTAGTATTAAACTACTCTTAATAAAAGTGCCTGTTCAAATTAGGTTGATGGTGACAATGACTTTTCAATTTCTGATCTTTCTAAATTACTGTGATGGCAAATGATGTTCAGAACCTAGAATGTTAATAGCATTCTATCTTCTGAAAATTCTTAAATACATGGAGTTCAAATTGAGGCCTCAGGTTTACTCCACAAACATTCTCTTTGCAATGATTATATTTGATTGAGCAGAAAAGGATAGGACTACAGTAGAAACATATGTTAAGATTTTTAACCTCTACATACCTTCCACATGCTTTTTAAAAACTGAAATAATAAACTTAAGCCATAATTACTTCAGTGCTAAAAAGATTCTGGTTTTGAAATAGATTTCAAAATCTAATTGACAGAAGCAAACCAGCCTGTCAGTGACTTTGGGCGGATCAGCTGTGTGACACAAAAAGGGTCATCGCAGTGAAAATCGCCCATGGGAGTGAAGTTATCACCCTTGCATGACAGTCTCATGTCTCCTTTTATATCTGGGGTCTTCGTTTACAAAGCTGACTTAGAAACAGTTTTGAGTCACTACCTTTATATTTAGACAAGAGATGCATGTCTCCCCAAATTAAAACTACTTAACAATAAACACTTTTCACATTCCTTACTCATTTATGAGCTAATGACTACGGTATTGAATTGAAGTGGCACAGAGCATTGATTCACATACCTTATTAGTGCTGGTGTGTGTCTTTTTATTCTACTAAACAGTATTTTTGCTTTTGATTTATTCCAGTCTGATAACTTGGATACCAAGCATCATCAAATTTCTGCAAAATATCAGCTTATTTAACCCTATATATAATCAAAATTCTAGGAGACTTAACTGCAACCCTAACAGTCACTTCACTTGATTTAATGAAAGAAATTTGCATTACTAATCAATAGAGACTTTCACATTTCTGAAGTAGTAGCTCTAGTATTAGAGTTGCATGCCCAGGCAACCTTTAAAAAAACATAACTTATTCATGAAACTTAGGAACACTAATGTAGCTACTATGGTTCTTTGGCAGGGGAAAGATGGAGAGCCTGGTCTTGATGTAAGTAATGCATACGATACACACCTTCCTATTATAGTAGATGCTGATGGGCTCCATCATCAATAACATCAGGGATTCTTCTTATTTATTCTATGCATCCAGCTGTGCATACAGCATATATTGCTGTGCATGTAGTCAGCAATATAAGCCAAACCACTGGTATTTGCATGAGAGAAGCATAAAAGCAAAAACATAGTAAGCTGGTATATAATTAATAACTGACAGGGAACACGGCACTTCAGAATATTTTCCCAAATTAGGGACATTCTTAACATCAGCAATTGAACCACTTACATAAAATTATGCATAAAATCAAAATAGCCCCCACATGCTCCCCTTAGGGATTGATGCATTATGTTTATTCTCAAAGCTGTTACATAATAATTTGTCCTTTTAATGTAAAGACCCTATATATCTATGCTAACATAATTTTATAAAAATAGAGAATGTCAAAAGCAAATTCATCTAGAAGCCATCGCTGCTCATCATGAACTGCATGAACAATAACAGTCGCAAAACTAATAATTGCCACTGTTTACTGAGCACCTATTGTATTGTAGGCATCAACTGGCACTTTATGTACATCATTTCATTTATGCTCACAACATAGTCAAGGAAATAAAATGCAGAGAGGTAAGTGATTTGCAAAGGTCACACAAATCAATGAACTTGCCAGGGTTCAAACTGATATCCTAGTATTCTTTCCATTCTACATTTCTTAAGAGAAAAAGCAATAAACCTCATATATATGGATAACTGAGACATTAGAAAACTATTATTTCTAAGTACTACTTTACCTGTTTGAGTTTTGAGTTTCTTTAACATGTCATTTTTCTTTATATTTCAGTTCAGAAACATGAAATCCTAATTTTTTTTTCAATTTAATTTTGCCACAGGCCAATAGATATTTCTGGTTTTCTTTTTATGCTATAGGGCTTCCCTGGTCCACGAGGCGAGAAAGGTGATCTAGGAGAAAAAGGAGAAAAGGTGACTTCTCCACCCTAGCATGTGCCTTGTTTTGTTCTTTCTCCTGCTGTCTGCTTTGTGAGATTCCATTGTACACCTAATCTTTCTCCGTCCTGTGCCCCAAAAATACACTGTTGTCTGATCTAAAGAATCAAGCCTTCAAAGAGGAATGAAAAGGCCTACACTAGTAGAAATGAGAGCATTGCCAGCCTAGAAGAAAATTTATAATCTCTAGATTTCCAAATTATAGTCTTTTGACCACCTGACACCAACCTGGCAATAATTTAATGCCCAACAATTCTTGCAAATGAAAAAAAAAGCATTAATTGCATTACAGGAAAGTTGAACAGCACAAATCTGCAATACATTGTCCACGCTCACTTAGCCCTGTAAAGCCAGCCTCTCACTTATGTTCTCAACATTTCCAGTAGAGAGATGGAAGATATGCACAATATCATCATTTTTTGGTTGGAAAATGGAAGGTGAGCAGAGTGACTAATAAACCATAGTGAGTCCATTATGCAGAAACTAGGACCTACTACCTTCAGGCTCAGAGCTGACAGCTGTAGCTTTTTAAAAATACAGATATTGAAGTATTTTATGACCTTAATGTTCAGGTTTTATCACAGGAGTATCGGCTCCAGGGTATATAGGACCCAATACCAGGTAAAATGGTTTTATGTCTAAAACCAAAATTTGGATTATGGATTTTAAAAGTAATTTTTCCCTCTCTTCTCCCTTGTTCTTTTCTTCCTCAATCTCTTCTTTCTCAGTTTCTGTCTCTCAGTCTCTCTCTTTTGCCCTCTACTCCCTTCTCTTCCTTCTCGCTCCCTCTCTTTACTTTGCTTGAGTCTTTGACCTAATAAAATATATAAGAAGAATTTTTTTCCTTGGCAAAGCAAACAAAAACTTAGCTTCTCTGCAGAATAGTGAAAATCTATAAGTTGATGGCTGAAATTGCACTTTGACAGTGCAGAATTAAACCAGTTCTCTTTCTTAGATGAAATTCATGTCTGCTGTACTTAACAACACACTGTTTTTAAAATCGTATAAAGTTTCTTAAACAGCAACGTTCATAACTGTTGAAAAGCAAGGCCAAATCAGAGTTGTCAAACAAAGTAGAATATTAAGCTTGCTTTGTATTCTTTAGACCTTAAACTTTACTTAGCCTCCCATTGGTAAGAGAGACCATTTGATTGGTTGTATGAAAGCACCTTCACATCACCGTTATCATCGCATTTTTTGCTCATGGATTATGTGCTTTCCTAAGAGCTTTACATATGTTTTTTAATCCTCATAACTCACTTAGATTGGTGGTATTATTATCTCCATTTCACAGACAAGGTAACTGAGACATAAAAAGTTCTTTTAATCTGAATTATAAATTCTAAGCTATAAAATAGGTGTGCTTTGAGATAAATTGCACATGAAGCTTTTAGCCCAGGTGTATGTGCTTTGATGATTACCTATATTTATATTTCTATGTACCTAATTGGTTTAAGTCTAAAATTGTATTCACTCAAAAATATGTAACTATTATAAGGATGCTCATTTTGATGCTTTTAAACAAGCAGGAAACTACTAGTAGTATAACTTATGAAAACATAAAGCTACAAATTTAATTCTCAGAATAACGTAAACCACCTACACAAAAATATTTCCATATCTCAGAATCCATGATTAGAAGCTTTACATTTAGGAAAATTAGATTCTAAATTTGAACACTTTCTGCATACCATTCTTTGACATGGGAAACAAAAATTAGCAAGAGGCCTCATGTGTTCATACCCACAACAGATGGTTTTATGTTACATGGGGAATTACTGTTTTACAAATTACAAAGGGATATTGATTAACAATCACATTGATACTTTATTTTTTGTACAGTAGTGTCTGTTTTCCATAAAACTTGAGATACGCTAAAATATTACTGAAAAATAATTCCCATAGCCTGTCACAGTCAGCATTCATATGACAACACTTTTCTGTTGATTGGTTAAGCTGAGTTGATTCACCAATCAATGAATTGAATTCTAAATTAATAATACCCAATACACCCAGTCTCAGTCATGCCTAAGTGAAAAAGCATCATGCCCTTCTGGAAGGAAAAAGCTGACCTAAGCAAGCTAAGTCAACTTTACGTCATGGCACTTAGAAGTTACTTGCTGGGCCAGCTGTAGCTCAATTGGTAGGGAGCCGGTTTACCACATGGGAGGCCCCGGGTTTGGTTCCCGGGGCCTCCTTGTGCGGGCAGACTGCCTTGAGAAGGCAGGCCGCCATGGGCAGGGCCGCCGCAGGCAGGGCAAAGCCGCCACAGGCAGGGCCACCGCGGGCAGGGCAAAGCCACCACGGGCAGGGCAAGGTCGCCTGCGAGCAGGCAAGGCCGCCGCACGGTGAGCTGACTCGGTGGGTCGCCGTAGCGGGGCGGCGGGGAGACAAGCAGACACAGAAGAATGCAAAAATGAACACAGCAAGAACAAGCAGAGAGGGGGAGATATATCATAAAAAATAAATAAATAAAAAGAAATAAATAAATAAAGTTACTTGCTAGGAAGGATGTTGATTCATCTTGCATAAGTGAGCAACCTACTCCAGGATGCTCCTCCCACTTTTGCCCCCATTATACCTGCTCTCACCTCACCCTGGCTTCTCCTGTCTGTCTTTGATAGTGGTCAACTGAGCCACTCAGAATTTTTCTTTCTTTTCCTAGCATTAAAGCAACCCAAATGTTTTTTTTTATTATTCTGAGACTTCTGATGCAATATTTTTGGAACACAGGAGATAAATGAGGCACTTTTATGCACTGTCAAAATTAATGTATTAATTTGCGTATCACATATTTTCTGTCATGTCTGTCTTTTTTACCTTTGAATATTCATGTTGTTTTGCTTCAGAAAGTTTTATTGTTACTGCCATCCTGATTGCAGAATGAATACACTAAATATGGATTGTATAGAATTTTGTATTCTGTACTGCACCAACTCCCTGTCTATAAATATGCAGAGATGTTTATGTTAATGTGAAGCAGCTGAGGTGCATTCCTTCCTTCTCCTCCTTTTGCCTCCTTTCCTTAATTCCTCCATCCCTATGATCCATGCAGGCTTCCACAACCTTTGCCTTGATTCCTAAATACTAATTTCCATGGCTACATTCCCACCATATAATTATCCTGCCTACCTCATTTTTAGTGTTAGCTCAACTAAGTCCAAACTGCTTTTCCTATTTTGAACATTTTTTTTCCTTTTGTTATATTGTAAGCTGGAAACTCATTTACCATTGAAAACACCTGGCATGAGATCAATAACAGAGTGAATTAAAAAGGATCCCAGGGTTTATAAATGTCTCTTTCCCAATTGGCATTGCTAAGAAGTATTGGCACTTTTGAAATCTGTTCGCCTGACGTAATAAAGGAAATTCTTTGCTTAAAAAACCTTTAGTTTCCTAAACAGGAATATTAAAAGAAACAGCACATTTTAATATGTTGAATTTTTTAATGAGAGCTACAAAAATATATATATATAAGATTTGATACAGCCTGAAAACATAGAAGCTGTTAATATTCTTTCTTTTCCCTCTGGCTCAAAGTAGCTTTCCTCTGTTACAGAAGTAGAGAAAGAGCAAGTTGATAGGTATTGAAAATTAGGTGAACTATCCATTATTCCTCTGAACTTCACTGGCCACTGGCTGGCTTCATTGCAATTGGTATCTGCCATCCTAGCCAGATCCATGGCAGAAATGCCTAATTCACAATGACTAAGGCATTGTGGTCTAAGTCAGCACTGATCTTTCTTTCTGAGGTCTTCTTTTTTCTTCTTGTGGAGCATTTTAAAGAAATAAAACCTCACATACAGCTGCCTGGTATCCATCCATGCACTATCATTCTGAAAGTGTAATTTATTTTTTATAACACTGTGCCTTACCTAAACCAGAAAACAGTGGTAAATGCCCTTCCAGACTTTTATTGGCTGAACCATCTTTTGAATCACTATCATTTCCCCCCCAAATAAAATCTGTCTTTTATCTAAACCCTTGTATCCACAGGGGGAAAAGGGAAAGAAAGGCAAAAAGGGGCCAAAAGGGGAGAAAGGAGAACAGGGTGCTCCTGGATTAGATGCACCTTGCCCATTGGTATGTCTGACTCACGGAACTCTGTCTCCAGTTGTCGTGTGTGCAGGGACAAGCTGGGAGAGGAACAAGCTGGAAGGACCAGTAACAGGAGGACACTGTTTAGGGTACCTTTAAGGCTACCAGAAACATCTATCTTGGGCTTTCCTAATGTGTTCCACACCTTGTCCCTGGCCACTAGCTCTGCCTGGCTTCTCAACATTCAGGCATCAGTGTACAACTAGAACCTGAATATCTGATCTGACAAGGAACCAGTACTATTCTACATGTCCCAAGAGGTCACCGTTCCCCCGGACAAGCCCTTACTACAGGAAAATGCCTACCTGACTCCATTTAATTTTGCCCAACTCTCTCCACATGTTATTTTTCCCTTCAGAGTTGCTCCTCTCCCAGCCTTTTGTTGTTGTAGTTATTTCTTTAGCAGAATGTGCACTTAAGTGATTTCTTGTGATAGTAACGTTATGAGTTAATCTTTACAAACAGGGATTCCGTGGCGTTAAGGGGGAAAAAGGGGAGCCAGGCCAGCCTGGCCTGGATGGGCTGGATGCCCCTTGCCAATTGGTACAGTATTTCTCTTTCCTACCCTCCTGCATGCGAATCCTTTGTTTATTATATATTCGTCTCTCTCAGTGTAAAGTGGTGCTTTCTGGAGCAAGCTTTACATGACAAACACACTAACGCATGTGCATGAAAAGGCTCCTTCAGCGTCTTAGCCAAGTGAAGAGAGCAAGTACAGGTTTCTATCAATGAATGCAAATTAACCTCCTGACATTGTTCTCACAACTGACATGGCCATCATACCTGTGTTCTTTGGAATGTTAATTTATTCAGTAAATATAAAGATCATATTAAAATTACATCAACATTTTCTATATAAAGGCACTGCTAGGCCATAATTTTTATTTTTACCCCTATGTATAACTTTTTTCACTTTTTCTTTAAAAGAAATAAAGGCATTTTTCCTTCTTTCACTAAATTTCTGTCAGGCTGTAAATAAGGCCAACCCTACAGAGCTACGCTTCTGTGGTCAAGAGTTAACCAGTTTAAGGGAATGCTATTAAGAGACCACCATAGGGAAGATAACCAAACTTCTTTGAGCTTCTAAAGATGACAATTGTCTGCAGCCCAAACCCTTTTCTTTGTCACGTAACCTTTTCAATGTAATGGTCTCTCCTCCTGAAACTCACTTTCCTAAAGTAGACAAATTCCCCTATCTCCATTGGCATGAACTCAAAATCCTCCTTATACTAAAATCTAAAAGTCTACCATTCAATCCTTCTCCTTGTACCAATCTGGCATTACTGATTTTTTTCCCAAATATTTTATAAAGCTATTTCAAAAAAAAATTTTTTTTCACATTTAAGTGGAACGTATATTCCTATCTTCTGAGGTATAAAGAAAAATTTCAATGGTTGAATTAATGTTTATACTTGGTCTGCATGTTCTTATATTATTCTTCAGCTCTAAGCATGATTCTTTAAATTTAAATTTGTACTTTTCAAGTCTTTTAAGAGATTTTTGTCAATAATTATAGTTAGAAAATCTCAATGTGAAGTGCTAAGTCTTTTATTTTGTTTGCTTGGTATTGATAATATATCACATTATATAATCATTTTATTGGAGGAAAACATGAGCATGCTTTCATAATATACCAACTCTTCCTGCCTTATTTGTATCATTTGTATCTGAAGAATCCTTACACTTTAAATTGAAATAAATTTTGCAACATTTAGGAACCTCTTGTTTATTCAGAATTCATTAACTGACTTCTGAAGAATTTTAACAGATCCAAAAACTGTTGAATGCTATGTATAAGAATTTATTTTAAAAATATAGATTGACTGTCTATCTTTTAAGTCAATTAATTGAATATACTCTACTATGCCTTCTTTAAATATAGAAAGGCAAAAAATACTGACATGTTACGATCATTAAACTTCAGATAGAAATGGCTCATCAAGGATTATTTATCATTATCATGCATTAAGCCACAGACCATAGTAACCAGGAATAGGAGTCATTTCACTGTTTTTAATAGGGATAATTGTAAGGTGTGTTTTAATAAAATTAAGAGCTATAATGCAGATTTATTATCTAAAGGTATAACTGTGAGTGGAGCACTATGCTTTGTAAATAGTTTTTCCAAAACTAGGCGTAGCTCTTTCTATACTTTATATATTTTCAAAATGTGTACTCGCTCTGGAAAGCATTTGAATTTTCTTCACTTTAACGTTGGGCAATACATTGGGAGTTGTAATCAGAAAAAGATGATGGCTGCAACCGAAGCCACTTAACAGATAGAGATACTGTTTTTGACTTAAGCCTGTGAGCATGTGAATTATGAAGTCTGATCATTCTTGTGGAGCCTGAGGAATCTTTTTTCTCCTTAAAACAGGGACCAGATGGATTACCCATGCCTGGCTGTTGGCAAAAGGTAGGCCGTGTTTCGAATTATTTCTAAAAAGAAGCACTCTCCCTTTCTCTAATCCTCCACTAGCCTTTTCCATTCAGAGCAGATCTTTTAAATTTGACATTCCTAAAAGTTGTTTGGGTATTAAAAACAAGATTCCATCTTCCAGACTATCTCTTGATAAGCATGTTTACTGCTGATTTCTTACTAAGCTGATGAGTGAAAACAATTCTTAGCAAACAAGTTTGGAACCTCTCATATCAAGTTCTTTGGAATGGAAAGAGGCAGACTATCTTGATAATGGTTTGCTTGTTTCTCAATAAACTCCTTGTCCTCCTACTGCTTATAACTATTCCTAATTGTGATTCTTTTTCTATTTATACTCAATTACTTAGATAAATATGCTAATACACGGTAGAACCCTGTCAATATTAGTCAAGAAGTTGAGAAAGCAGAAAATATATTTATTATGAGCAATTGTTTTTTTCTTAAATGGTGTTTTTATTTAGGAGGACCTGGTTACATTTAAGTTCTTGTACAAAGGCTAGATTGATAAGCCCTTTCATAAATAGGATGTCATTTCATGTAATCCTCAAAATAACCCTACAAGATATTATAGTCTTCAGTGATACATGAGGAAACTGAGATTCAGAGGGGCTAACTTCTTTCGAAAACACAGAGCTAGCGTATAACAGAACTAGGACAATGGAAAGCAATGGCAGAACTTCAAGCAGGAACGATTCCTAGATGAGGTGTGCTATTCAGAGAATACCAAGCCTGTACACAATAATGGTCTGAACGTCATTATAAAAGAGTCTGCATACGCTACTGAATGGAAAATGAATACCACTAATGCAAAAAAAAAAAAAAAAGGGAAGTATGCTTGCTACTTTGATCAGTGAAGACAATTTTCTTCTATACCTTGTGGTTTGTTCAACAAAACTACAGCAAAGCTATATAGGATTGTAGAAAGATGGGAAGAAACTGATTCTCTTAGTTGCCTCTCCCTCCAGCAATCCCGGTGGTGGGGAGATCTTGTGTAACTCATTCTGTTGCTTAACCAGTTTTATCCATCCACGCCAGAGAAAGAAAATCCTTCCTCTCAGTAACATCATTTATTTAGTAGCTTCCCATACGCCACTTCAGGCTGTGAGATAATTTGCTCCATCAATCTTAGGTCAAGTGGTTCTTAGGAAGATGGGTCTGCATCATATTCTTCTTCACCTGAGAAAACTTTCACCATCAGAACCCCCATTCACAAAAGTTTTAGGAACATCCTAGACTGGAATTACCATTTATTCTCTAGCTCTTGCTCTGAATATAATACTATAATGATTTTTTAATTCAGTAATTAGCATACTTTACATAGAAGGAAGATGTAAATGGCATACTTTATCCAGCCTTCCGACACCACTCAGAACTTTTCATATTGTTTTTTGCCTCTAATTGTCTTCCTCTTTGTAAAAGTATAATAATGGCAAAAGCAAAGGTTTTTTGGTTCATGAAATAGCCAAATCTAATGGTAATATGAATAGTATTAGGAAATCAGAAATTTCCCTTTTAAGTACACATTTTCCCACAGAATAGGTACTATGTTCTACATAAGATTAAGAATTTCATGAATCTAGCATCTTCTTATATGAAAAATAATAACTGTTAAAAACTTCATTCTTACTTAACATGCTCCCCAATACTAAAAAAAAAAAAATTACAAATCATTCTGACCAACCCCTCCTGACCAAAAGAAAAGAGCAAGAGTGGGGAAGCGGGGAAGGGAGGGAGGAAGGGAGGAAAGAATTAGAAAAATTGAAACATTCTAAATCTATTATGTGGTTAATATAGTCATTTCAAATGTACTCTCTGTCAAATCTAATTATTTTTTAAACAACATCTAAAAAATAAGGCCACTAGATTGCATTTAGGAAGTCCTATTTTATGTGAGCCATCCTTTTTAACACTGTTGTGTCTGTGAGGTTCTAGAACACAGTGGCAAATGTTTGTTGGACTTAAAATTCCAATGTGGCAGTGCTATTCATCACTGTGATTAATTAAGAAGTCCCCTCGGTTTAATACTCTCTACTACTTTTTCATGCAGAACTATTTGATCTTTGTTTAAATTACTTTTCCCCCTGAATATAGTTCAATTTCCTAAATTTACCAACACAGGAAGAAGAGTTGCTAAACTAGAACTGAAGAATAATGATGTACCAGTTTACAGTGTAATTCCTAAAGTAGGTAAATGACAGAATTATTTGTTAAGAAAAAATCCTACAGGCTATTAAGGTTATCATCCATCCTCATCCAACGATTAAAAAACATTTAACAGGAAAAATTCCCCTAGCCTAGTATTAATATTACAATTTCATCTCTTTTAATATTTCAGTAAACTTAATTTTTTTCTAGGAAGGGCTGACAGGACTGAAGCAGAACCTTGAGCAAGGTGACACATTTTTTAAATGAAGTTTTAAAATCTGAAAAAAAAAATAAGAATTTTTAAAAGTCTGTAGATTTTTGATAAAACCAAAATTGCATCAGATTTGAAATGTGAAATAAGAGTTTGGAAAAAAGGAATACTTCCCACAGGCACATTTTTTGGCATTGACATGGCAGGCATAAAACATTGAGTGAACTCCATCTCTGAAGATCACAAAGCACCCAGCCCCCCCGGCCCCCAACATATCTTAGAGAGAGGAAAACCAGTGCTGTTAGTTAATAAACTGAAAGATGACTCTGTGGATTAGTCCTTTGTGGGTAGGTGGACAAAGAGATCTTTATCATTCCCCTCTGTACATTGGACCTAATTAAGAAGTAAATTCTAGTTTTCTTACTGCCTTTTCTTTGTGTAAAAGTCAAGGAGGGCTCCAAGATCTACTCTATATGCTTATGCCTCAAAGACCATTGTTCCTCAGTCCTCACAGACTTAACTTTGGTCCTGGAAAAACTATAATAATTATGGCTGGTCAAAACAAGGAACCAGAGATTTGTGGTATCTTAGATCACAGTAGAACCAATAATACACCTTGAAGACCTGACAGCCAAAACGTCTACCTTGCACACCAATCCATGCAGGGCAGGGCTTGCAAAAGGAAAGAAAAAAGGAAAACTGAAGGACAGTCGTATATAGTGAGATATCAGTGCAGTAAATAATGCTGGTGAGATCGAAATCTTAGGCCTCTTCCACAGTTGTGTTTTCATGTTGGAGAAGATTTATATAAATTATAAGAAGGAAATACAATTTAATTATAATACATGATAAAATTCCAATTTTCTGCTTTCCCAGAACATTGACTAAGACAAACAGTTACTATAAACTTCTCAGTGGCAAGAGAAAAATGTGGGTTGAATCTGGGATGGAAATTTTCATGACATCCTAGAGGTTAGAAGAGCATTTTAACAGGCACCTGTGAGGTGCTCAATTGGCTCATTGAAAAAGACTCTGTTCAAGGTTCTACCAGTTTTCTTAAAATGTGTTAATTAGGAATTTTATTCCTAGATTACTAACTATGCATTTGTCTTTTTTGTTGTTTATTTCTCTGCAGTGATGAATCTAACCTTTCAAGCATGAAGTTATGTATATAATGGTCCACTTTTTATATTTATAGTTGAAAACTGAATTGCAGATTTTACAAGTCTGAGATATGTTTACATATAGCTGCTTCTGTTTGCAGTAGTACACATTTCCATCTTTTCTTCACTTACATCTGAAATTGGGCAATATGTGAAACCAGTGGGAAGCCTGCAAAAATATAAATCAGTATTTCTTTATCTTATGCCAAGATATGTATTTATATGGGCATTTCAGTGATAGAAAATGATTGTTTTTGCTATTTTCTTACTTTGAGCTTGATACTTGCATGGACAAAATATGCCATGGAATAGTTTACATGAAATTGTGACCAAATATGGA
>PVKH010000254.1:0-42472 GCA_004027955.1 Chaetophractus vellerosus
AATTCATTCAAACAATACAATCTTCTATATTCTATAGCTCAATGAATGACATCATCTTACACTGATGTTCTTATCTAGAAACTTAGAAGTCATTCCAGCCTGATCTACTTTACATGATGAATTGGTGGTGAGAGTTAATTCAATTTCTTTAGTATTTTTCAAATCTATTACTTCCTCTTAAACTTCATAGTCTCAGCCATGGTCCAGGTCTTCTTCATTTGTTTGCCTGAATTACTACAACAATGTTTGAATTGGTATAGATTCCAGAGTTTCAATCCATCTTCCTCAAATTACTCAAGTGACCTTTCTAATACATAAATTTTATTCATGTTTCCAATTTCAAAGACACTTCATTGCCTTTAGCATGGAGTCTAATCTTTGCAAGAGATACTTGTCTTTTACAATACAACTTTTCCAATCTTATCTGTTACTACTCCCACCCTCACACTATATGTTGTACTCATGATGCACTCCTTGATTTTTCAGAATTAAACACATTCACACTTATCTCTGTGTCTTTGCCTTCATGGCTCTCTTTCTCTCTTTAGCAGTGTCCAGTTGGCCACAGGGTAGCTGATGCAAAGTACCAGAAATGGGTTGGCTTTCATAGTGGGGATTTTATTAGGATAAAAGCTTAAAGTTCTGAGCCATAAAATGTCCAAATCAAAGATGCTTTCTCACCAAAGTCAGTACTGGTGATCCTGCTGTCCTGTCAAGTAGCAAAGATGGCCGATGATCTCTGCCGTGGTCCCCTGCCTTCCCCCTCCAGAATCTACTGTCTCCCAGAGCTCAGCTGTGGGCTATCAGGCATATGGCTCATCTCTTCAACCTTGAGCTGCTCTGTGGGCCCAGTCTTTCAGGGCCTTCATGCTTAAGCTTTGACTTGATCCTCAAGTCCTCTCTCACAAGGCAAGATCAAAATGGAAGAGCTCCCTTTTTCTGTGTGTCTCTTCCTCTGTGTCTCCATTTATATCAGACCCAGCAAGTGGGCAGAAACCAAACCTGAGTCACGCCTCACTGAGATAGTCCAATCAAAAGGATCTCATACCCACATGAATGGATTAGTTCATGAACATAATCCTTTTCTTTTTGGGATTCATAAAAGCACTCCAAAGTGTCACACCCAGACAATTTCATTTTATAATTCTCAATTTAGATATCACTTCTTACAAGAAGCCTTCCCTGACATCATCCTTCCTTCCCTTCCAGTATAGTAAGGTGCTTCCTCCTACATGCTTAATGAGTTTCTTAGAAATACCTTCATTATAAGGTTATCTAATAGCTTGCTGAATAAGTGCATATTCTCATTTCTCTGTTTCTATGTGCTACTTCACATGCATCACCCTAAAAATGTCATGATCCTCACTCAAGCCTCATTCTTGGCCTGCCTTCCAAATATAGTTCTTTCAATTGTCAGTTCATATTTTAACTCTGGTATAGGAGTCTTTCTCATTAGCCCTGTCTAAATTAAATGTGCCTTCCTCCATTTTTCCCTGGTACTAAGCTGGTACTTTTACTTCCATGTCATATCATATAATACCTTATATAATAAGTTAGAATTCCACATCTGCTTCCTGCACAAATGATAAGAGTCTGGAGCAGACAGTAGTTTTTAATTCATTTCTGTATTTCCCATGGCATCCAGCATTGTTCTTGGGTTGGAGCTCAGGAATATTGAGCCTTGGGAGGACTATTATGAAAGCAGGCACCAGGATGAATAACAGACCAAAGTGTCACAGTGCAAAGACTCTGAAGGAGTAGGAATAAATAAATAATTACATTAGAACATGGCAAATGCCATAATGGAACTAAGCACTAGGCACTCATGAAATATGTGATGGGGCACTTCACCCACATCGAAGAGGGAGAGAATTCTGGATGTTCTTGCATGAGTTTGTTTCTCTAAAATGAGTATGCTAAACATGTCTCTTATTAGAACATACTTTATCATTGTTCAGTATTATAATTTAAGTCTGTTCCCATCAATGTCCTATTAACATGGTTCTCCTCTCAATGCAATCCATTTAAAAGACAATCTGTGAGGCTTTTTGCATTTAAAATGATTATTGTCACCATTAAGTGGGGCACTCTGTGTTAATGAAGCATATATGTCTCAGCAACTAATGCTGGGTTTTATTCATGCCTAAAAGTTCATAGTTCTATTGATGTGTATTTCCTGGATGAGTCTCAGTTCCAAAATCAATTCAAAACATAAATTTGGTATTCCCAATCCATTCAAATTTCTTTAAAAGCATTAAAGAAAATTCTTTAAAAGCATTTCTTTAAAAGTTGTAAAAGTACCAATTCATTAAAATTTAACAAAATTCCTTTTCTGTTTTTTTAAAGACCACTTACATTTTAATGATTTTATTAAGAGCTTGAAAAAAATAGCAGATAGTTTATAAAGTATACAAGTCTCAAATGGATAGATCCGTTTTTTGTAAAGGAAAGTATTGAAGCTTATTTAGTAACATGTACTTAAGCCAAAGGGGGGGATTTTAAGTCAAATTTCTACTTACCCAATCAATTTTATCCACGTTCCAATATTTTTTTAAGTCCCGGAACTGTATTAGCATTCCCTTCAGCCCCACAACAATAACACTTGCAAGAACACACTACAAATAGAAAATAAGTTGATGAAGATGCAAGATGAAGATTTTTATCCAAATTTAAAAGGACCAAGGCATTTTATTTCTTTGTTTGTTTTTAAAATATTTACTGGAGAAAAGCAATCACCATTTAGAAGACTAAAGCAGTAATGAAATATTTCATTTCGTTTAGAACTAACCTGCGATTGCATTTCAGGAATACAATAATATTCCAAGAAAATCATAAGGTAAACGTTTTTCCACTCAAAAAAATCAGAAAGAAAAAGAAAATTATCTTTATAATAACTTTTCACTGTCTTTTGCTTGAAATTTGTTTGTCGCAAAAAAATTAAATCTTTTATACTATGTACTTTTTAAGGAATTGCCTTGAGTGTCAATTGTCTGAGTTCACCTGCAGATATTTATAACTGTATTGAAAAATGAACTTAATTGTTGGACTGTCCTCCAGTGGAAATAATTTTTTTCTCATTAACAAATGAAGAATTAGAGCAAGAAAGGACCAAGGCTGGCCCTGGATCTCCGAAGCCCAGGAGCTCACTAACTTCACTTTGGTGCACTGGCCCTGCAAGGTGAACCATTAGCACTAGTGTTCTGAGTCACTTTGTATAAAGGATCTATCAAGGGTGGACAAATGTGTTTTGCTCCCTACTCCCTTGCCCCAAACTCATTTATCTAGAAACACAGAATTTCACATTTGGAATTTAATCCATTAGGCAAGAATTTCCTCTAGGATATCTTCAACTAGTGACCATGCTAATTCTGCTTAAAACCATCCAGTGTGGCAACACTCACCATGTCACAGGCAGCCCTTGCATTCCATAACAGTCCAAGTTCTGGTAAACTCTGCTTCTTATAACAGAGTGGGCCTAATTCCCCTCTCCGAAGGATAAATCTAATTCCACAATGCCATTTTCACATTAGAGACAGCCACAGTACCTTTCCACCCTTCCACCACTAAAGATAGTATCTTTCCATCCCTGCCCATTCAACCATTACGTATATCACATGGTTTCCAGATTTAGGATGATTGAGGTTAATTGTCTAAGGAATTAATATACAAACATTCTCATGAAAAGTAAGTTTAAAAATAAATACTGAAAAAGCACTACTGTACCATGGGCAACCAGTAAAGCAAAGGTCCAATTGCATAGATGACAACAAGGACGAAGATGCAAGATATTAGACAAGCCACCTGTAAAATACAAGACAGACAAAAAAAAGAAAGTCTTGAACCTTTTATTATTATTCCAAAGTTATAGGAAGTAAAAAATTAATTCTAGTTCATCTCGATTAGGAAAAACAAAATGTTGGCACGTGATTGTTAAATTGCATAGGTGGTCATTATCTATCATTTTGCAGCTGAGGGAAGCCAAACATAACAGCTAACAATCTGGCTCAATCAAATTAAGTCAGTGATGAGAGAAAAGCAATTCCATACAAAGAAATAGGACATCATCAACTTTTATCACACATTCACTGCAATGGCTTTTTTGTTTAATAGTGAAAGTGACATTTCAATTAAAAGTTCTTTAGCTTACTGTTTCTTCATCAAAACCAGGCTCCCCTCCTTCTTATCATAGGGGGGTGGTACGGGTAATAGTTGAAAATGCAGCTTTTGTTTTTTCTATGCTGATGACAAATTTCCATTAAAGCATTTCCTCTCTTCTTTGGAGTTCTTCATTAGTAAGGCTCTAGTTATGAAGTGGTTATATAGGATTACGGGAGTAGTCTCTGGCAGTGGAACAGAATTAACTTTACTAATCCAGAGAAGTCATTAGTATCATGTTCAAATCGACTCAGCCTGCTGACAAAAGGCAATTCAGAACACCTGACTCCCATAGCAAATGCTCAAGCTTGCTGGGAAACCTGATTTCACATAAGCAAATGTTCTGACTTGATAAAGACGTTTAGCCAAACTTTCATCATAACAAGAGAAAAGAAACCTGCCACAGCACCACAAAGATTCTTAGAACATCATTATGGAGACATAAGGGAAATTCAGGACCTGTTAGAATGACTAAAATTCTATGTAAATTAATTAATTAATGGTCATCAAGTACTGGCAAGGACTCAGAGCAACTGCAATTCTCAGATATTGCTGGTGGGAATGTAATGTGGTATAGTTCAGCAGTTACTTATGAAGTTCCTATACACTTACCATTCAGTCCAATACTACCCAAGGCAAGAAAACATATGTCCACACAACTACCTATGCATGAATATTTATAGTACCATTATTCATAAGCAGCAAAAACTGTAAATAACTCAAATACTCATCAATTGGTGAACGGATAAACAAATTGTGGTACATGCATAAAATATACTACTATTCAGCAATATAAAAAAACTATACATACCTACAACAGCACAGATGAAACTCAAAAGCATTAAGCTAAGGGAAAGAAGCTAGACACAAAAAGCTAGACACAAAAAGCTACATACTGTAGGATTCCACTTTGGAGACATTCTGGAAAAAGCAACATTATAGGTTATCAGGGGCTAGAAATGGGGGGAGAGAATTGACTGCAAAGGGGTATGAGGAAAGTTTCTGGGGTGATGGGAATAGTCCAGATGTTGATTGTTTGTGACTACACAACTATACACTTTTCCAAATAAATTGAACTGTACATCTAAAAAGGATGAACTTTACTGAATCTAAAATATGCCTCCATACACATTACTTTAAAAAATAAAAAAAATTGGGGAAGGGAGCTGTAGCAATTGCTTACCTACATGTGTACACGACAGAGTCAGTCCAGCATCATCAGCACCTGTCCTGAAGCTGGGGCTATTAAAGGGCATATGTGGTAAGGAGTATAGGGAGGGAGTAAAGTGGATACAGCTGTAATTATTCAGCAAGCAAGCAGTCATTCAAATAGATATTAGTACAACAATGGATGTTGTTGGCAGAGGCTGAGGGAATCCCTTCCATGTTTAATGGAATTCATGGCCAGCATACTCTAGCATATAAGGAGAAAATAATTCCCCATGGGAAATAAGTCAGTAGAGAACCAAAGATTTCCCATAAAAGAAGTGATCAAACACCAAACTGTAACTATACTGACCATTTAGGAATGTTTTGTGATTTTTCATAAGACTTTTTAAAACCATATACTGTGATACCTGTCATGCCTCTAAACTGGAGAGAACTGAGTGTCAGAGCACAGATCAGATGATCCACTCAAATTGTACAGTGACTCAGTAAATCCAAGTCTCTAGGTAAAGAAAATAAACCAACTAAGGTGTATTTCAAGAGAAAAGACAATGGCATACCATTTGTATGATATTCTTCACTCATACACTTACCATGTACCAGAAAAGGAATTAAATTTTAGGGGATGGAATGACACTTCACGAACTGGACTCTAACCTCCTTGGAAGGCACAGAGAAACAAAGTGACATACCCCAAATCCTAGAGCTGTGTGTATAAGGCAATTTGGAATATGCACTGAAATGGGATCCATAAAGCCAAATGCATTTTAAGGTTCCTAGATCTCTCATAATACACTAAAGCTCTTATAGAAATTACAGTCTAACTAAAGAATTCTACTTAAAAACAGGAAACCACCACTATATTTAGGCTACTTTCTAAATAATATTTAACATCTTTTATTTACATGATGTTTTGCTTGACTATACATCAATAATAATTCACTGACTGAACTACAGTTTCAGTCTTATTGTAAAAATAAATCAAAAGTTAAATGGATCTTGCTTGATAAAAGGTGGCAAACTATAGGTGAAATAAAGACTATTGTTTATATGATAGTAAGTCATATAATGAAATAGACCATATAGGCAAATGACTTACATATGTTAGCTCTCTTAACACATTTGCCTCATTACTGTTCACGAGCTAAGTCAAAAGATTTACATGTATCAAATTGGACCAGAAAGCTCTTACCAGTTTTGCCCAGCGTACCTACAACCCAGTCATGGAAATCAGTAATACCATAGTTTCTCCCTCGAAGCTCTCAAAATCCTGTTTCTGATGTTGATTCCCTCCATAAATAAGAGGTCCATATGCTGACATTTGAATTTGTAAAGAATCTTTAACAGCACAAAGTATAATCATCTTTCCATAGATGACCGATTCAGTAATTACAAAAGAGTTTAAATTAATATCAGATATTTGCAGTGCCATAATAGACTTCTCTAAGCTCAGGTTTCTGTAATAAACAACTTGCATTACATTTTCAAGTATTACCCACTTTCTGAATATCCATTACTTTGCTTATGAGTTATTGCTTTCTTGCATATCTCTGATCTATATAAGGAAAATTTTTAGAGGAAAGTTAGAACCAAAACAAGAGAAATAAACAATTGTTCTCAAACAAATGTTACGGATGTTATCCATTGCTTACAAAGATGACTCTGTCACCATTAGTGTTATATAGCCTATATATGGTTGGAGGAAGAGTCTGTCAGTATTAGTGTTATATAGCCTATATATAGTTGGATGAAGAGTGAGATGCCAGTTGTTTCCTTCCTACTCCAAGCATTTATCCAAGAAGGTAGAGCAGGTCTAGAGCTCACTGTATGCACAGCCTTGTGGAAAGTAGTGGAATGGTGGAAAAGATGGTGTAGCCGTTTGAATTTGATGTAATTATGAATTTCAAAAATCAATATTGAATCATGCTTGTAAACTGATCTGTTAATCTGGGCATAATTAAGTTATGATTAGGGCGTTGACTAGGCCATGTCAGTAGGGCGTTGAGCCCCACTCCTTGGTGGGTGGGGGAATCGAATATAAAAGGCAAGACAAAGGACAGAGGGAGCTGTTTTTGAGAAGCAGTTTTAATGTTGGAGTTTTGATGCTGGAGAGAAGGCCCCAGGAGAAGAGAAGTGAGCCGTTCGCCTGATAGTCTACAGCTGGCCTTGTGGAGGAACAGAAGAGCTAAGCCCAGAGAGAAACGCAGCCCTGGGAAGAGAGGAACCCAAGAAGCCTGAACCCTGGCAAACGTCGGCAGCTGTCTTGTTCCAACACGTGGAAATGGACTTTGGTGAGGGAAGAAACTTACGCTTTATGGCCTGGTAACTGTGGACTTCTACCCCAAATAAATACCCTTTATAACAACCAACCTATTTCTGGTATTTGCATCAGCACACCTTTGGCTGACTAATACAGATGGGGAAGGACAAAAAGAGAAAAAGCAAAGATATTGGGTAACTAATGCAAGATCAAGAAAGCTTTGGAAAAATTGGTAGTAGTGAGCCAAATTTTGAGGGAATAAAGTCATAGAATGGCAAATTAGAGCCACAAGCGATTTCAGTGTTGCACAAAACCATACCAACTGTAGTTTGGGGCTGTGCCTGAGCAGTGCCAGCAGCAGATTCTCACTCTTCTCCTTCATGGTTCTGCCTCCCAAACTCCACCAAAGGCCGTGGTTGGAAATGAAGAGGACATGCATGATCTCCCAGGGGAGATGTTCTCCCATGTGCACAGGGGACACTATGCTCCCTCCCAATAGTAGCACCCTTTAGAGGTAAAGATGGAGGGAAGAACTAAAACATTTATTTGTTGCTATATATCTATGCAGAGCCAAGACTTTCTTCTTGTTTGCGTGACTGTTTCTCCTAAAGTCCCTTAGATACCCATGAACTGAACGTCACATCTAAAGGGTATCACTGTAAAAAGGATTTCTACATGTGGACGATAGGAATGTGTTTGGGCCTTTGACCACCATGGAAGTTAGTATTGAATGGTCAGTACCTTTTGTTATTTCCATACAAACATTTCATTTGATTTCCTAAAGCATCGGAAGGCTTCACCATCAACTCACTATGTTATATATAGAAAGTAATACATGAAAAACGATCTTAAATTCTCTGTACAAAACAGCAACATGTGACTAGTATATATTAAGATGCACTCTAAGCATAAAATACATACCAGAATTTGAAGTTTTAGCACAAAAAAGAACATAAAAATATTAATAATTTTAGACAGATTCCATGCTGAAATGATAATATTTTGAATATATGGGTTAATTAAAATATATTATTAAAATTAATTTTTTCAGTTTCTTTTAACTTTTTTAATATGGCTACTAGAAAAATTTTAATCACCTATGTGGCTTATATTATTTCTATTGGATGGAACTTTCTTAAAGTCTATGATCCTAAGACTGGTTTCAGGTGAGATTTTCCTACCTTTAAATGTATTATAATTATGGCACAATAAAAGTTGCCTGGGTTGACCTGTTCCTTCTAATATTGGCAAACCTGATATATATATAGATATATATATATATATAATTGAGTACTTTCATTTTTTATTCATTCTTTCCATACAGTTATTGAACACCTACTATGTGCTGGGTCCCAGGCTAGACACTGAGTGAACCAAAGCAGACATGGATTCCTGTTCTCAGGGAGCTTCCAGTCCAGTGCAGAAGGCATATATCAATCATATAAGAACACTAATTAACCTTTAATGTCAAACAGCTAAGGCCTTTGAGAAAAAGGAGTACAGTTATCTAGATGTGGCAGGAAGATCTGAAGAACGAGAGAAGCTAACTTAGAGGGGAGGGGAAGGGAGCTACAGAGACAAAGGGAACCCAAAGACACTAGAGAACACACCTGGGCAACAGCCTTTTGGCTGGAGAAAACATGGTGCCTTCAAGAACCAAAGAAGGACCCTGTGACTGAGAGCCCAGAAGGAGGGAGAGAACAGTACAAGGTTAAGTCTGGAGAAGGAAGTATTCAGAGCCTTGTAGGCAGTATACAGATCTGAATTCTATGACTCATACAAAGTCTTCCCTGAGCTTTTAGCAGGAAGTAACATGGTCATATTTGCATTTTTAAAAGATAATTTTCTATAGAAATATATTATTGATAATGTTCCTGAATAAGAATCGGTAAAATAAACAAATGTAAAAGTGGTTACCACTGGTCCTTTGATTGGTTGTCATTAATCTAGGCATTTCTATTTTCTAGGAAATAAGACTAGTCCCTAAGAAAGAGCCATTTAAGGGATTGTTTTTGTGACATCATCTCGCATATAAAACTGTTTTCACAAAATAGCTTATTTAGAATAAAACTTTCAAGCCTTGGCTTGCTAATGACTTCTTTAAACCATGGCAGTTATCAGTTTTACTCACATAACAGTTGAGAATGTTAAAGGTCTAAAATGACTACCATGGGAAAGTATCTTCGATCCTTTCCCTGTGCAATTTCATGGGAACTTTTGGAAAGATAAGTGACCATCGCAATAAGCAGAGCAGCATGAAAATATTCCACTACCAAGCTTTGTTTTCCTAAGCTAGTGTTTTATTAAATTTCTTTCACTTCTTCTGAAGTCTGATGAGTTAAAGACCATGCAAGAAATATTTCTTAAAAGTAAAGTCCTTAGAAAAGTCCTTCTGTCCTAATTATTCACCTCCAGGACAAAGGAGAGAAGGCATGCCCTCCAACTCTACTCTGTTAGTCAAACAAATTAATGCCAAACAAATGAAAACAATCCCAAGATTTAAAAATAAGTACAAGCTTTCTCAAAATATTCTTTTAGACATCTGGTGTTAAAAGTTACAAAGATCATTCATACAGTTTTATTATCGTTAAGATAGTAATTGGGAAAGCAAGCAAATACCTAAGGAAGCCCCAAAGAATTCAAAGTGAAGACACCTAAGAATTCCATTCCAATCTTCCCTGTTCCATGTGACAGATGAAGACACTAACTTGTCCAAGATCCCACAGCAATTTGGAGGGGCAGCTTGGGTGGGAAATGGCCTTGCTGCAACCCGACCAAACCAGGATGTTTTAATATTAAATATTAAACAAGAGGTTCTGAAAATATTTTTATTAGAAAAATACTTAATAATAATATAATCAATTATAATAGTTAACATTTATGGAAAATGTACTCGATGCTCAGACTAATATGCTAAATAAGCATATATTAACTCATTTAATTCTCACAACAATTCTACTTTAACAGCCAAGTCCACTTGGGCTAGAGAAGTTGAGTTATTTGTCTGTCCCAAATCACCCAACCACTAGCAGTGAAGCCAGGATACAAGCTCAGGCTCTGGAAACTTAACCACCCTTAACTTCTCCCTGTGCTTATCTAACCTGAACACAAAGAAAAGAAATCTAACGTACTCACTTTCATTGGAAACTAGGTAGAAACTAGTATAGAATCCTAGAATTTTCTAGATAGACGTGTCTGCAGAGTAATGGGTGATATTTAAGTACACTACATATTAAACATTCAAATTTAGATCACAAACATTTGAGAATACAGTTTGTAAAAAAAAACATTTATGAACCTTCACTTGAAATCACTAACTGTAAAAATCCCTCAAGTTGCTTGGTGTCATGAAAACCAAGTTTGAATGAGGTTTTCACTTCCCAACTGAGTTATGGTAATTGTTTGTCAAATTATAGTAGAGTCAGAACTTGCTGCTTCTCCTCTGCTCCATGACACATTGACCATAATTTTATTAGGATTTTTAATGCTATGTTTTAATATTTGTTTATCCACCTTTCCCTTGCTACTAGCTCCCATATCCTATTCATCTTCATTCTCTCAGAACCTAAGGAAGTACTTGATATAGGGTTGTTTGAATTCACACATAAAATATTTGATAAATTCTTCAATTCCTATTTTTAATAATCATTCATTGTTTTATTAATGGTTAGCTGTTAATGTTACTTCCTTATATTAAGATATATATGAATTCCATTGTATAGAAAAAGATTGGAGTAAATCTTGGAATGCAAGCTTTGGAGTAAATTTTTCTGGGTTTAAGTTGCAGCCTTGCCACTCACTAGCTCTGTGTCCTGGGGAAGTTGCTTTAACCCCCTTTTCCTCAATTTTATTGCCTGAAAACTATGGGTAATAATAATACTCCTTTATAGGGTTGCCCTAATGATTAAATAAGCTCATTCATAGGAAAACACAATGCCTGGCATATAATTCAATATATGCTATCAGCAACAACAATCAACGCTAGCATTGTCAGCAACAACATCCTCCTTACCATCACCATCCCCCTACCAGGACCCAGCATGGTGTCTGGTAGACAGCAGGCTCTCAAGAAGTGTCAAATTGATTTGAGTACCTAAGAAATTATTATAAATATTGCTTTAACCTAAAATCTGCACACCTTATTACACCTTTGCAGGGTTACACATCTCTATAGACAGGACTGATTTTGCATATAATTTATTTAATTTTATTGAAAGGAAGTAACCAGGAATGAAAATTCAACTTAAGTTTAGCAAAATCAAAATCAGAGGCACCACTAGAGGGAGCTTTGGTTCCAGAGGTTGCTAATGATAGCGCTACCATTTGCAGAGGATTTTTTTAGTTTGCTCATTGAACCACTCAGCTTCTGGAAGGGTCATTCATAAGAAAGAAAAGGGAGAGACTGCTTTGCAACTAATCATACATGTTTGAAGAAGTGAAAATGTTTCAGGACTTCAAAGGAAAGCTCGCTCCTCTCATTCTCCGAAAATGAGAATAGAGGTCAGGCAATTCTTCAGTTTGGCCTGAACAACTGAGTTACCTGCGTCTTTGCTCCCGTGCTGTAGAGGCCAGCGGTTCTGCCCATGGCGGCCGCACTTGGTATACAGAAGAAAAATGAAGGAATCACATTGCTGAGGCCATGGGCCAAAAATTCCTGCAAGACGGATAATAGGAAAATATATCATTTCTCAGTCACAAAGGACTTTAGGGCTCACAAGGCACAAATTGTCAAAGAACCAGTCTTATTTGTATTCAATTTCTGTTCTCCCACCAGTTGAAACTTAACAATGATAATAAAAACAGGTAACATATATTGTTTACAATGAGAAAGAATCTGTTCTGAAGCAATTTACTCATTTAATTCTCATAACAACCTTATAAGAAAGTACCTGGTATTTATTTATTCTCTGTTGCCAATTTCACTTCTATCTTATAAGTCAATATAATCAGGCTTTTGCTCCCACCACCCCACCAATGACCTCCACAGTGCTAAATTCGGTGGTTAATTCTCAGTTTACTTGGCCTAACGGTTGTATTCGGCACAGTAGCTAACTCCCTCCTCTCTAAAGTTTCCTTTACTTGACTTCTAGGACATCACACTCTCCTTGCTTCTTCCTACCTCCCTGGACGCCACTTCTTAATGTCCATTGTTGTTTCTTCTCATGTGACCAATCTCAAATGCTGGACCACTCCTCTTCTCTACCTACAACTCCCAAATTTAAACCTCCAGCCTGGACCACTTTTCCGAACTTCAGACTCATATAGCCATAAACTCAGCATCTTCATTTGGATGGCTAACTGGTATCTCAAATTTCTAAACTGGGTTGCTGCTCTCTACCATGCCTGACCTGCTCCTCCCACATTCTTCCCCATCTCCAGTTCCAAATGCCCAGGCCAAATACTTTAGACTTACTCTTGGTTCCCCCTTTCCCCAGACTCCATCTATATCCGATCCAGAATCTGCCCACTTCTCATCTCCTCCACTGCTACATCTCACCTGGATTATTGCAAAAGCCTCCCACTGGTTTGCCCTGTTTCAGCTGTTACCAGTAAACAACACAAACAACTATCCTTTCCCTCAGAGAGCTGGCATTCTAGTGAGGGAAGCCGACAATAAACAAGATAAGGATAATAAAGAGAAGAGAAGGGAATAGGAAGGTCCGTAGTTTATTATTTTACATTACAAGTAAGGCCTCACTAAGAAGGAAACATGAATAAAGGAGCCATGGATACATCTGGGAAAACAGAGACACTGGAGAGGGGAACAGCAAGCACAAATGTCCTGAGACAGAAACACAACTGGGAGAACCAAAGAAAAGCAAGGAGGTAAGTGTGGCTAGAACAGAAGGAAAAAGGGATATGAGATCTGAGAAGAAAAGAGATGAAGCTAATGGTAAATTTAGGGATTAATTGAAGAATCGCTGCCCATGGCAGATCATGCAGGGCCTTGTAAGTCATGGTGAAGAGGCTGGGTTTTAATCTGAATATGAAGGGAAGCCACTGAGAAGTTTTGAGCAGAAGGAAAACATGACCTGTACTGTTCACCATTATACCTATTATGTCCCTTGTACTTAGAACAGAGACCAGTGCATAGTAAGGTTCAATACTTATCAGTTTGATGAGTATGAATAAATCTACTTTTTACAGATGAGAAGTCTAGGGCACTTATGAATGAGATATGTACCAGGCAGTTTGGTATTCATAAACTCTACAGCACAGCACTCTGCTCAAGGGTGCATTTCAGTGGGGACAGGGGACGTGCCAGAAAACACTGGCAGAGGGATATGTGGAAATATGATCAACCTAACTTGGATTTTTTTGGTAATCTAAGAGTAAATCCTCATTTCCTTTTATTTATTACTAAGAAGAGTAAGTAAAGATGCTGGTAGTGGGTTGGGTTATGAGAATCCTGTATTTTATGCATGATTGTTCTGTAAACCCACAACTTCTCTAATAAATAAAAAAAAAATTTAAAGGAAGAATAAGTAATACTAGTGTTATGCTTGATTAATTGTATTTTAAAATCTGTAATTTTTTAAAGTTAGCATGCAATGATAAATATTTCTTCAAAGTATGGACTCTGTCCTAAAAACAAATAAAAAAACATCAAGAAGTCCCTCTCTCTATCTCAAAAAAGAGAGAAGTAGATTCCAAACCAACGCATTAAAGCTAGATTTTCTGCCTTTTATAAACGACTTAGACACACTTTGTTTTGTTTGTGTTCTACCCCTTCTTGATACACACTTAGGAAAGTTATATTTTTCATAAGTCCACCATTTTCAGGACCTGAGAGTACACAGTACAACAACATAATGAGAGTGGAGAGGGGTTAGTGGCACACTCCACCTGGTTGTCATCAACTGAATATTTGAATTTTTTGGCAGATCCCTGAGCAAGAGCCAGCGAGGCCACGTAACCCACAAGTGCCACTCCAAAAGCTTCAGTGATCACTGCGGAGAGGATGTTCATGGGGGGAGCTCTCGGTGGAGGAATTCTGTGGAAGGAAGGACCATATTGAAATCATCAAGCTTCATGTAATTTCTGTAACAAATTGCAATGAATCCAACTGTGATAATGCTGTTAAAGTTTACATAGAATGAGTGAAATATCTAGGAGAAAACCAGGGACTCTTGCCCTTAGAAGCCCTTTGCTTTCAGCATTATTTAGATGAAATGCCAAATCCCAAAGGATACCACTGAGACAGCTCCATGCTTCTAATGGGCATTTACACCCAGGAAATTCAGATTCTACCGCAGAAATCCTGACTTGGCAAAAATATCCTGATTCTGTATGAGAACAACAACAACAACAAAAATCCAAAGCATTCATTAATTTGAACCATTCCCAATATTTTCTTGGCTGGTGTTAGAGACTGTATTTCCCCCCTTGAACACCACAGTGCTGTACGCAAACATTACAAACATTACCATGGGCAGCGATTCTTCACTTAAACCCCAAATTTAACATTGAGTTCATAAACTTAAGTATGTTTTTAACTCAACAGTTTCACAATTTCATAATACACTTTATGCATAAATATACAGAATATTAACTAAGAAAAATATTTATAAAGACTCCACTTATCCTCTGTTGCAAAATGTAGGACCACAATTAGAAGTTTCAAAGTTTCAGAAACCTGCTTCAAATAGTTCTCTCAAATAATACCCAGCCATTGTCTTACTGTCTTTTGAAAACCAGTTGAGCCAAAGTATTTTCATTCATTTATCCCAGATGCTGCTTTGGGAGACTTACCAAACCAAAAAAAATAATAATAATCTCTTAGGACAAAAAGTTGAAAGAGTAGAAGTACCTAGTATATACCCTGCAAGCAGAATGCTGGATGGATTCTTTTACATTAGCTATTGCATTTAATTCTTTCACTGTGCTGCCCACTCCCAGAATTAGCACCATTATTACCACTACCTGGAGGAGAAAACCTTTTTTAATAAGCTTAGGAGACTCATCTAAAGTTACATAGTGAATAGAAGAGCTGGGATTCCATCTCGGCTCCATCTCTTTTCAAACCCATGTTCTTTTCACAACGCCTTAAGAGACTGGGTCTGGAAATGTCACTTAAAATAAAGGAGAATTAGAGGTGATGGAGAAGAGACTTTTTTTTCTTATGCTTACTATTATTCTATTTATTTTATTTTATTTTATTTTATTTAAGGAGGTACCAGGGATTGAACCCGGGACCTGGTACATGGGAGGCAGGTGCTCAACTACTGAGCTACATCTGTTCCCTGAGGCTTTTTTTTTTTCCCTCTTACTAAAGTTTACCCCAGACAGATTAATTTGTGTCACTACAGGCCTTAAAATATATGCTGTAAAAAACAGCTACTATTTCAAAATATAAAACTTTTGTTTCATGAAAATTGAGCTTGCCTGATTATTAATAATAAAATCACCTAGAAACATTTCATGGTGGAAAAGCAGAGAATCCTTTAGACAATTCAACTTGTTTCAGGTAATCATTACCTTGTATCTAGACTAATAACAGAGGATAGGCTAAAGATAGAAGGGTTTTTTTTTAAATTATTAGCTTTTTACTTCCTGAGAATTTTCTACTGTACCTACATTTTAATGTAATTAGAAACCAAAATGTGAGACTAGGGGTTAAAAATTTAGCAGACCCAACATCTGTAACTTTGCCTCAAATTTATAAATATTGGTGTATATACAACCAATTAAAAGGGAGTAATAACCATAGGCCATCTCTCCTTTCCTAAGATGCCTCTATTTTTCTTTTAGGCTATAGTTGGAACACTCTTTTGAACTTCTCTTCTTCTGAAACTTCCTCTTAGGGTCCACAGGAAGACTTTACTCCAGGTAGGAAAACCTGTGTTCTTCTCCACCTCCGTCATCTCTCACTACCACACACTACCCAGGCCTATGGGGTTACTAGTTCAGAGGATACATGTTAATCTTCACTGTGTTTTTGGTTTTTATTTGCAGGTATGATTGCTTTAAATTTCTTTTTGTTTGTTTTTTGTTTATTTGTTTGTTTATTTCTTTTTACCATGGTAAACTACACATAACACAAAACATATTTTAACCCTTTTTAGGTGTGTAATCCTGTGACATTAAGTACAGTGACAATGTTGTGTAACCTTCACCCTATCTATTTCCTGAATATTTTCAACATCCCAAACAGAAACTTATACCTATTAAGCAATAACTCCTCATTCCTTCCTCTTCTACTATGTGCAAAATGAAATAAATATAGTCATAAAAATATGTGGGGGGACAGTGCAGACCAAATCCCTGAGCGTGACTCTAATTTGCAAATACAATGGCTCCTTATTTTTCAAATGTTGTCTTTGCAAATGATTTCCAAATCTTTTACATGAAGCAATGCTGTACAAAACAGTTATCAATTTCCTTGGCAATAGGTTAACAATCTAGGAGGTTGCTCTTTCTCTATACTTACACTCTATACTTAAAATAGAAATTAATTAGAAATTTTTCCCAGCCTGGATCTTTGAAAGAGATGAAATCCCTGCCCATCCCCCAGCCTCTTCCACCATTAAGAATGAACAAACAAACAAAAAAGAAGAAGGAAAAAGGTTTCTACATTACCCTTTTGGAATATGACCAACTACTGCTAATCCATATGTGCTTTCCATATTGGTGCAATAACAAGCAAACGATGCAGCAATAATCTATGTGGTTCCATTTGGAAAAAGAAAAGGAAAATTATTACTGACCTCACAAATACTTTGAAACCATTTTCAAAAGTAAACATTGTTCACATGCCCTGTGAATGTCAAGAGTAACATAACACTTGCTCTTGAGTTCCTTTGAGTTTTGAGAATACCTAATTCACAGGCTCAAACATTAAATGGCACTCATACAATGAGACCTTCCTAATATCCTAAACTTTGTGAGCACAACTGTGTCTAAGTTGAAGGAAAGCAAAACAAAGAATATAGGAGTGTGTGTGTGTGTGTATGTGTGTGTACACACCCCAATCCAACCCAAATACCCATTTTTTATAACATGAAGGGTTGCTTTGTAAGACAGCATGGAGCACCTTTTCAAGAGTTTGGGATATTGCATCATTATTCCTAATCTATGGTAAGGATCAATGATGATTTATAATCTCCTTGAATATTTTTGAATTTTGAGCTTTTACTATTTCTTGAAGTAAAACATGATATATATTTCAACCTGCTGTGCTCAACAGTTTGAAGATGCCCCCATGGAGTGTCAAGGCACCCTCTTCTCTCTTACTGAGATAGGTAAGCAAGGTACTCACAAAGGTCTTTGAGATGTATGTGAGAGCCCAGTTCAGCCTTTGTTTTACTAGCCATTCTTCTGAAAGGTACTGGAAATTTCAATTGTTATAGTATCGGTTTGGCACTGTTTATATACTACACTTTTCTTGTTAAAAGAGCCACACAAAGTATCCATTTAGAGTTTAAATTTATGGTAAACATGGCCAGAAAAGAAGTATAACAGAATCTCATAAGCAAAATAAGGAAAATGATCAATGTCCAATAATGTCAATTAGCAGGAGTTTTTCCTATCTGTGTCTTTCTGTTCTTTATGATGATATTTAACTAAACTTGCAGAAGTTTTTAAAATATCAGATGTGTTTGAAAAGCAAAACAGTCTTGAAGATAAAAAAAGGAAAAAAAGCCATACTTTATAGACCCTTAAGCTTTATAAATATTGTTATATACAAATAGTATTTTCTAAACACTAAAATAGCATTAGGTACAGATGCATACTATTCGGTTAGAATAGAAATATTAACATATTCAAAAATTCCTAAACCATAGCATAAATTTCAATCGCTCATAATTGTGATGTAACATTTGTACCAGATCAGAACATATTGTAAACTATAAAAGAAAATATACCACAGCCACAAGATACTGGGGCCTAACTGAATATGGAAGAATATATGATGTTCAAAACACAGAGCCAATATTAAAATTAAGTAAGCCAATCACTAAATTAGTCTCTCAAATAGTCTTACCTTCTCACTTAAATTGCCTTACCAGTCTAGTCATCGTTCCCTCTTTGATACTATCCCAAAATTTTAAGAGTGTATAAGGGACACACTGCCCTAAGACCTGAGCAAGAGGAGGTCCTGCCCTGGAAGTCCCAGGATGATAGAAGGTTCCAATCTGGCCCTCCTCCAGCTGCAGCCCTCCTCAGAAAATGAGAGCACTGTGGGAGCACAGGCTGTAGCCAACTGAAACCTGGACCACACTCTGGGTGCTCAGAGGTCTATTAATTCCCTGCCCAAACGGCCTCAAGCCTGCTTCAGGTTCTCCTGTAGGTCTATTCTCCCAAGATGGCCCAACGAGAAGGCAAGGGACAGTCATGGTGGTGGTGGGTGGGGAGGCATTTGGAACTTGGACAAGGAGCAGGGAAATCCACAGGTGTACATATGAGTCCCATTGTGGGTGGGATGGAGCTGGGGTGGGAAGAGAAGGGGCAGGCTGGGAGACTGGCTTTCTACATGCTGTCACATTTGGCAGAATTCCAAGGAGTAGGAGCATTCTCTCTTTAGATCATCACTAAAGCATATTAGTCAAGGTTAGAAAATAGTGCCTGTTTTATTTAACACTTTGATCTGCTAACATTTGGTTCTATTCCAATGTGGGCCCACATTAGTACTTTTGTTTTGGGCTTCCAAATGTTAGGGTGAGAATTGTGTAAGGATTATCTTCTATTTTATTATAAGGATAATTTTTACCATTATTTTCAGGGAATAAGCCACTGTTTTATTACTAGCTCAGGGATCTTCCTCCCTAGGTTTATTTTTATTTTTTAGTTCTATAAAATTTATGTAATAAAGTTTCCCAAGATAAAATAAGCATTTCTTAATATCTACAGGACATTGGGATAAAATGGTACATTTCATAGTTGTTGATATGTAAACTATTAATCAAGTACCCTTTACTTTTATGGCTTATTTGAAATAACACACCCATATTATATAGATCGTATATGTTGCATATAACACAACAAAATATCAAGAGCATAAAATCAGACATGGTCTATGTAGGTGGGGAGAAGCCACCATCCATTTCTTAGTGCTATAGAAATTAGTCACCTCCTTCAGAGACAGTTTACGGTGTGCTAGCCTTATAAATTTACATAAGCTTATACTATTTCAACAGTATGAGGGGATATTTCAATAGATGGAATTATTTAGACACCACTTGTCCTACACATGTCCAACCCAAAGGCCTTAAAAAACTAGAGCCAATTAACAATAAATAAATGAGTAGACTATAGTGTCTTAAATTTTCATTTTCAATTTAATGTGTTGTTTACGTAGGAATTACGATTAGAGGCTCTTCAAATTGCAAAAGGGTATTTTTTGTCAATGCAATTTATCTTGGAGGCAATGTATAATTTATTGCTTTTCCGGATTCAAAAAGATATTTTGGAGAACCAGCGCTGGTCAATGAAAATCATGAGTATCCATTCAACATAAGCAAAATTAGATCAGTAACAAAAGTGTCAACAGATCTACCAATCATTAATAGACATCTGTCAATTGATAATATTTCTATGCATATCATGCCCCATCAATAGGATGTGGTAGGACACCCTTGTTGTTTTACAGGGAATCATGCCAGAGGTCTTCTGAGTCTCACCCTTAGACATGTCTCCTTATTTTAAATCCTAAACTATATATTCTCTTTTTTATGTAAGAGATTACAAGCATATGAGAAACGCTGTATAAATTGAAAACATGTGTGCCTCCTTTTTATAATTATTGACTCAAAATGTTTCCTGTTCTTACATTAATGTATAGCCACGCAAATTAGCCCTACTTTAATGAGAGACAGGAGTAGTTACGGTTTACTGTAGACAATACAGAGAGCATTTGCAGGTTACCCCCAACAAATGGCAAACATTGTATGGGAGAATGTCTAAATGTTGATCTCATACTTACCAAAACTAAATCGACAGGAAGAACAACTTTAATTTTCCTTTTAAACTGTTCATTCAGCTCTTTAACAAGAACAAGTACCACGATGCTCAGCAAGGATAAAAGCAGCGCCTCCAGTCGGACCGACTTGATGTTTTCAAAGACATATGCATAAATCTACAGTGATGGGCAAAATGGAAACAAAATTCAGGATCACCCAAAATAGAACATCAAAATCTGGCCTCAAAGAAACTCAGTGATGGTTTACAAAAATATCTTACTGGCTGGGGGGCAGAAGGGGCTCAATGCTACCACAGATGCATATTTATATATTCATTTATATGTACAGAAATTGCTTTGCCTCTTGATTTTCCATCAAACTTAGGGTATGCATCTTCTTACAATATTGAAGACAATACTGGAGAGACTGGCTCCCCTGGCTCCTTCCCAGACACTAAAATGGACAGAGTCACTATAGCTCAATAGTGACATGCAGATTCATCACTAAAAGCAGTGAGGGGAGGGGACCATAGGCACTCTGCCTTTGGACCCCACCCCTCTTCCTCAAATTCCACACCCAAATAAACATACATGCAATCCATACACAGAGACAGTAAGAGCTGGTATTTAATTGACATCAGATATTTGACTTAATGTAAAATATTACTGTGTTCTAAGTTATGCAGCATTTATTCGTCTGTTTATTGCTATATACATTTTTGCCAAACACTATGCCCATTGCTAGGAATACAATATAGACAAAGCCCAGGCATTCACAAAGCTTACAGTCTAGTGGAGGAATTGCTAATTAGAGCAATAATTTAGTGCTATATGGTGTGATGCACGTGGAAGGGGCACCTGAAGTATATGCATTTTAGAGGTGTTAGTGGTCAGGGAAACTTCTCCAAAGGAAATAAATGGGAATTAGCAGGCCACAGGTGATGGGGAAGGTGAGAGGAAGGAGTATGTGGGACATGTTATGCCTAAAGAATACATGTGTAAAACTTAGAGCATAGAGTGTAACAAGAAGAGTATATGAATTCCTGAAAAATATGGCCAAGAAACCAATAGAGAATTATTGATCATTAAAAGTAAGCAAACCTATTTGAATTTACGTCCACATTAAAGAATTTGCTTTAAACAAGGAAGAAGATGTAATACATTAATATCACACACTTGATTTTGGTAATTTGGGATAATCTAACTTAGCAGAAAAGAAGGATAAATGTAAGAGTAAGGAAAAAGAAAAGGAATAAAATTAAGTCTTTTCTAAAATCTAAAATCTATATTTATTCAATGCCAATAACATTTTGCTTTAAAATGTAGGATCTCTCTGATAATTACATGAACATCTGATCTACTAGCATAAAAATGGGAATCTGAGACTTTAAAGTACCCTAAATTGAGTGCTAACTGGGTAAAAACAAAAATTAGCCTGATATGAATAAACCCAGTCAGATTTTTTTGTGGGGAAAATTAATTCAAATCCATATGGAATATTAAATATAAAAGAATAGCTAAGAAAATTTTGACAGAGGTGAATAAATATGGGTATTATAATAACAAAATGACTCTAGTATAAAATATATAAGAAAAATAGAAAATAAAAGGTCAGAAATGTAAAACTATTGCATTATAGAAAAGATTATTCAATATCCACATCTGGGCAAAATTTAAGCAAGATAAAATAAGTTCTAGATAAACTAAAGAGTTAAATGTATAAATTGAAGTCATAGAAAAATGTACACATTATTGAAAATTTGGCAGAAGAAAATAGACAAAGAAATAAAATGATCCAATTAAATACGGACAAAGAGTTCAACTACACCAGTAATCAGAAAAAAATGTAAATGAAAACAATAATGAATCATTTTTCTTTAATCAAATTATTGGTTTTAAATGATTATCTTAATTTGCCAGGGCTGCTATAAAAAATACCACAGACTGGTTGGCTTAAACAACAGGAATTTATTGTCTCACGGTTTCGGATGCTAGAAGTCCAAACTCAATATGTCTACAGGATTATGCTTTCTCTGAGGTCTGTAGCCTTCTGGTGATGGTTTTCCGGCAATCCATAACTCCATTCGCAGAGCCACCTCTCTTCCTTTCTGTCTCCCATTGACTCTGCACCCAAATCCCCTCTGCTTATAAAGCCTCCAGTCATATTGGATGAAGGTCCACTCTCATTCAGTATGGCCTCATCTTAACTAATAGGATCTCCAAAGATCCTATTTACAAATGAGTTCAAATCTACAGGACCAGCAGTTAAGACTTGAACACATCTTTGTACAGAACATGATTCAATCCATACCAATGAGAATTCTCAGTGTTGGTGAAATTTGGGGAAAGAAATGGGAACTCTTCTGTACTGCCCATGTAAGTAAACATCGATTGGTACAATCTTTGGGTGATCTGATAAAACTTATCAAAAACCCTTGAAATGGGAAGCAGATGTGGCTCAAGCAATTGGGCTCCCTTTTACCATATGGGAGGTTCGGGGTTCGATTCCTGGGCCTGCGTGACAAGCTGGCCAGCGTGGAGAGCTGGTGCAGCAAGACAACGCAACAAAAAGAGGCACAGAAGAGAGACAATGAGAGACACAGCAAACCAAGCTGCTGAGCTGGCACAAGAGATTGAGCAGTCTCTCTCCACTCCGGAAGATCCCAGGATTGGTTCCCATTGCCACCTGGGAAGGAAACAAGCAGATACAGAAAAACACACAGTGAAAGGACACAGAGAGCAGACAGCAAGTGCAAAACAATGGGCAGTGGGGGAAATAAATAAATAAAAGTAAAATCTTAAAGAAAAAAGGATATAGAACTTAAAAAAAAACTTTGAAATGTTCTTATTCTTTGTCTCAGCAACTTCAAGAAAATTAAGCTATGAACATAATTAATATCATGTGAAAAGCTTATAAGATAGACACTGAACCATTGTTTAAAATAGCAAAAAAGAAACTGAAACATTTTAAAGAATAGAGTAACAAGGGAACTGGTTCAATTCACAAGGTTACATGTACAAAATCATATTCTACCACTAAGCACACTATTTTAGACAATAAGTATATTTATTGACATGGAAAGAGCTTCAGGTTGTGGTGCTAAGTGAGAAAATCAGGTTTCAAATGAATATATAGCTTGATACCATTTTTTGAAAATTAAATTAAATATCATACTTTTAAAATATCTATGGATTTATTTGGAAAGATAATAGCTCTGGTTAAGGAGATACTTGTGCTTTTCTGTATCTTCCATGTTCTCTCTTATGAATTTATATCACCTGTTTAAAGTTTTTTTTATAGGCCTTAAATACTTATTTCCAATATGTCTCTTAACTCCCTCTTCCTTTGGACATGCTGAATCTGGTTTTTATAACTTCATTTCTATTTGTCCATAGCAGATGTATCAAGGTTAGTTTCAGGCGATAATTTTGTTTTGTTTTTATTTTAGTGCACAGTCTGTTCTTATGGTAGTCCAGTCTATTAGTGCTCTTTGCCCCTTCTCTTAACATCTCAAATATAATTTGACCACAACCAAAAATATTTTAAAGGGTTAAAAAAAACTTATACAGACTATGCTCCAAATATATTATTTAAAAGTATTCAGTATTTCCTTAATTACCTCAACATAGCATCTTTTACAATTCTGTTTAGTAGGTTTTCCTAATCAAAAGACTTAACCCATCTGTCCCAGGGATCAGGAATATACCTGGTACAGAAGGAGATGCACCAAGCTGTTAGAACATGAATTACATTATATTGGGCTTTATTATTAACATCATAACTTTTCCAAACAAAGAAAAAGTACTCAGTTAATTATGGAGCCTCACTGGATGAAAGTGAAAAGGGTAAACCAGGTATTCCAGAATCTCCTTTGTCTGCACAATTTAAATAAACACTTAAGGAATAAATTAGGAGTCAGGTAGCTTTACTTATTATTTTTTATGTAGCATTATATTTTATTTCATATTACTTGGAAAGAAAATTAAGTACCACCATATTATAATCATCTGAGATGCAGGTGATATTTTTCCTCTCTGTCTCTCTACCTTGTGGATGATAATTGGGGGTAGAAGGGAAGTCAAGAAACTTTTCTCCAAATGCATAGCTTTCTCATGCATTATCATGATCTAAGGAAAAACTGAGACTATCATTAGATGATTTGTCAGAAAAAAAGCCAGATATCCAGATGTTTTAAAGCATTTAGAAGGCTATTCCTCCCTTTTTTTCTATGGTATTAAAAGCATGCCATGACAGTGCCTGTACATGAAAGGGGGGCAGGCAAAGCCCCCAAGCCATACCAAACTTGCTGTACGATGCGTTTCGAGGACATGTGTTTGTGGTAATAAAAATGACCACCCCAGAATGAAAGGAATGAGACAACCCCCCAGGGTTTTACTGTCTGTCTGGATTAAACTACAACTTGTAGAGCAAAGCACGTCTCGCAAGATGCTCCAGTAGAACGTGGGGGCTGTGGGCAGAGGCTCATTACAACCAGCCTGGAACACAGTGGAAAAGCAGGCTGGCGAGGAGAGACGCTCTAATGACTGTCATGTGGTCCCAAGTCACAGGCTAAGGCAGACTCAGAGAAGATGGATGCCACATGGAGAGAGACAGGGAGAGGAATGGGGAGACACACACATATATTAGCATAGGTCTAGACCTCCTAAGCACACAGTAAAATTCTTATTTCTGGTATAAACCCAGCCTTCTGAGAATGCTATCACATATCTAGCACCAGTGGATAAAAATTTCTATTAGGTATCATCATTTGCGGCCCAGATCTCAGAGAATCAGAGATCAGGTTTATATCCATATATATAAATAAGTAAGCTCTTTTATTGGAGCTGAGAAATTTAATAAAACAGGAGTTTAGCTCATTTTGAGACTATAATAATAGCTCTTTATATTGGTCATTTATTATAATTTGACATAAAATGAAAAAAAAATACTGATGTGCATATACAAACCCATTTTGAGATGGTTCAAGGAATGAAAATAGTCTATCCATAGTACACATATTACTTCTTATTATTTCATTTAGAGGTGAGGCATTTTCAAAGCAACTAATGGACATTTACACACACAGAAACACACACAAACACACCTATCCCCCAAAACACAATTTATTCACTTAATGTGTTTTATCTGATTTAACCATTCTATGTAAGTTGAGATTTTTTTTTAAACAATGGGTTCCCAACATCTAGAACTGTGTCTGACACATAGAAAGTAGTAAATACATACCGTTGAATGAATGAATGAATACTTTGGTCTAACATAGTAACAGTAACAATACATCTGTAAATAGGGATGTGCAGAGTGGCAAGGAGGGGAGGGACCCAGACTCTTTCTTTCTCAGTCAAGTCCTGGACTATATCATATAGTTGGGGGATTTGTAATTATTACGTATTTATTCAGTCAACATTTTTATTGAAATTCTAGTATGTATAAGACATTAAGCTAAATATTAAAGCTACCAGTGCAACACAATTTTAAGTAACCCATCTTTGATATAATCAATCTGATCCAAATAATCAGATTTTTAACCACCCTAACTTTTATAAGGATGAAACAAAACCCAAAGCTAAAAAATCTCATATTCAGTATTTAGTAAGAAAAAATAAACAAACCTATGAACCCCTCAAGGCCTCCCTGGAGGTCATACCCATTCCAGTTTCTCATTGTACAACTATAACTGAAATTCTAAATATGGCCCTGCATAGAAACCCCTGTACATGAAGAAAATCTAAACTGTGTACTCTCTGTCAAACTTCATAAGGCAAAGGAAAAGATGGTACATGTTTGCGAAATATTAACAAGTGTTAAAAACTAAATGGAGGGAAGTGGATGTGGCTCAAGCACCTGGGCTCCTGCCTACCACATGGAGGGTCCCTGGTTCAGTTCCCAGTGCCTCCTAAAGAAGACAGCGAGCTGGTGCAATGGGCAGCCTCAGCAAGCTGACGCAACAAGAGACACAAGAAGAGAAAACATAATGAGAGACACAACAGAGCAGGGAGTGGAGGTTCCCGGTGCCTCCTAAAGAAGACAGCAAGCTGACACGATGGGCAGTGAGCCGACACAACAAGATGATGCAACAAGAGACACAGGGAGGAAAAATATAATGAGAGACACAACAACGCAGGGAGTGGAGGTGGCTCAAGCAATTAGGTGCTTCCCTCCCACATCAGAGGTCCTGGGTTTGTCTCCCAGTGCCTCCCAAAGAAACAAGGAAGACGAACAGATACAGCAAGTGCAAACACCAAGGGGGTGGTGGGGAGAAATAAATAAATAAATAAATAAATAAATAAATAAAAATCTTAAACAACAACAACAACTAAATGGAGATTTTTCTGCTCTATCTTCAAATAACCAGAAAACTCCATCATCAGAAAATCCCTTTCCCCAGCATTCTGGTTGCCGTAGGCTTTGCCATAATGAAATCTACATGAGAGAAAAAATGACCTCAACATTTAAAGAGTATAAAGATATCATTAACAATAATTCTTCAGTAGCAATGATGAGTGTAATTTTAAAATACCTATAAAGGGACAATGTAGAACATTCTAATATATGTTTTTATGCCAAAAAGAATACATAAGCCCTTTAGCTTTATAGTTATCATTTTTGAAACTATATTTGTACTAAAGATCTGTCATAAATAGGTTTAAGTTTCACTAGAGAAACAACAGAGTGATAATACTATTAAAAAGCTTTAATCTGTCAACACAGTAATTTATAATTGATATAAACCAGTAATCTGCAATCTGTAAGTCTTAATTCCTAATATTTGACTTTGAGCCTATTATCAACCTCAAAGCCAGTACTGCATCCAGAAAAAAACAGTAACATATATACAAGCTTGCTACCCTGTGTGCAAACTTTGGTCTGAAAAACATTTGGCATAATCTGTACACAGATATTTATCAAAAAATATAGGCATTTTTTTCTATGCCTCAGAAATAGTGCCTTTTAAAATAAGACAGGTAGCATCACTGAATAAACCATTTAACCTATTTTAACTACTATGAAATCCTAGGTCCTGTTGAATAAAATGTATTACATAATACATCTAATTGTATGGGTTTTCAGAAGCTTCATCTCAGTGACAGTCAAAGCCCCAGGATGGCTTGTATTTACGAAAGGCATCACATGGATAAGCTCAGTCAGCTTCTATGTGAGAAGGGAAGGAGGGAGGAAGGGAGGGAGGGAAGAGTTACTTGCTCACCATTAAGGGTTGGGTTACTATAGTGAGTTGAAATACTATCCCCCGAAATATATGCTTACATCCTAATCTCCATAATCTGTGATTGTGACTTTATTTGGAAAAAGGGTCTTTGCAGATATAATTAAGTTAAAGGATCTCAAGATGAGATCATCCGGGGTTACCGTGGTGGGCCTTAAAATGACAAGTGTCCTTTTAAGAAACAGAGAAGATGGAGGCAGAGATAGAGATTGGAGTGATGCAGCCACAAGACCAGGAACACCTGGAGCCACCAGGAGCTGGGAGAGGCAAGGAAGCATTCTCCACTAGAGACTTTGGTAGGAATGTAGACACTTGGCCTCCAGAAATGTGAGAATAAATTGCTGTTGTTTAAAGCCATGCATAAGTGTGTGGTAATTTGCTATGGGAGCCACAGAAAACTAAGACAGTTACCACATCAAATGCTTCTCACTGCTGAGACAATGCAAAGAGGGCAAAAGGACTCAGAGCTTGGACATCTGAATCATACACACACTAGTAAATTATCTCCAAGTTAATGTGGATGGAAGTATTTGAAAACACAGAATAGAAAGTAAACAGAAAGCTTTACTAACCATAAAGAGAGGTCATCATGGTTGAAGAATTGTCATCATTAAATAGGCACAGTGGATCTCACAGTACTGATTCCAACCAAAATGCCTAGCAAAGGCAGTGTTTATAAGAGACTTGCCAAAGACAGAAAAAAAAAACCTTAGATGTCAACAAGTTGCACACATCCATTTTAAAGATGTAGAGACCAACACTCCAAAGAGTAATATTGACTTGCCCCCACAGTGGGTGGAGATCCACACAATAACCAATAGAATATCCAATTCCCATCCTGGGGAGTTCTGCCACATTCTCTAATGGGACAGCAAGAATCCCCTGAGTACAGGGGCAATGACTAGTGAAGGAGGATGGACCGCTGATGGGTACTTCATACTGATGACTGTACTTATGAACGCTTTTTTTTTGAAGTTGAAACTTAGCCTAGTATTATAGTTGCCTGAGAGTTACCTCCTGAGAGCCTCCTTGTTGCTCAAACATGGCCTTTCTTCAAGCCAGCATATAACTCAGCATATAAATGCATTACCTCCCCCCCAGCATGGGACATGACTCCCAGGGATGAGCCTCCCTGGCACTGAGGGATTACTACCAAGCACTATCTAGTAATGCAAGTGGAAAAAGACCTTGAACAAAAGGGGGAAAGAGTAAAGACAAATGAGTATATATGGCTAAGAGGCTTCAAAGTGAGTTGGGAGGTCATTCCAGAGGTTACACTTATGCACACCTCAACAGGATCTCATTGACTGCCACAGTAAGTATTGTCTCAAATAGCAGGGCTCCTAAAGGCTCTGGAGACATCCAGACACTATAGGCAGAGCTGACAGCTCAGGGGTTTGGTGCTTTGCCAGTGGACCCTACTTTAGAATTTATGCTCCCCAGTATGACAGAGTTGGACTCACTTGTGGTTTCCCTACACATGGTTCTTCTGCCCCATCTATTTGAATCGATAGCTATTTCTATATAGTTAATATATAGTTAGTTGATAGGTTTATGTCCAAGAGACTTAAACCTTTGGGCTTTCCATGTGCCAGTTGGGCCCTGAATCTCAATGGAGTTGCAACATCTACTCTCACCGAGGACAATGAACAAGGAAATGATGATGGACAATAATCATTTCAAGGAACAGAGAGAGTCTACAACTGCAAGCAAGATAGTCCCATCCATCTGCCCCATGGGATCTAAGTTCCCTCTCAATTAGAGGTGGAGTGGGCATCACCATCCCAGAATCCTCAGTATTGGGGAATGAATAAGGAACTAGAGTAGACTTACTGTTATTATACTATAAACTTATTGTGATTCTAGCAATGGAAGAATTTTTATCATTGATGTGGAGGCAGTGGCCACCAGAAGTTCTGAGGGGAGGGAGGGAAAAATAGGTGTAATGTGGAGGCATTTTGGGGACATTGGAATTGTCCTGAATGACACTGCAGTGACAGATACAGGCTGTTATATATCTTGTCATAACTTACAAAATTGTGAGGGTGAGAGATTAGACTATAATGTAAACTATAATCCACACTTCGTGGCAATGCTTCAATATGTGTTATCAATTGTAACAAATGTACCACACTGATGAAGGATATTATAAAAGTGGGAAAGTGTGGGAGGGGTAGGGAGTGGGGCATAGGGAATCCCCTACATTTTTTATGTAACATTTATTTAATCTAAGTATCTTTTAAAAATTTTTTAAAAAGAAACTGGAAAAAAACTCAGTATTCACATAGTGAATTGTGAAAACACTATCTTGATTAGCTTCAAAATCTAACAAAATACATGCTTTATTCAAGCTATTTACTGATATTGGCTTACAATCAGTGTTAAAACACAGGATTCCCATACTGCACTGTGAAAACACTATCTACATTAGTTTCAAAAACTAACTAAAATACATGGTTTATTCACTGCTATGTGCTGATATTGACTTACAATGTTAAGCACAGGATTCACATAGAGAACTGAAAAAACAATATGCTGACTAGTTTTTAAAAGTAAATTTAATAATGCTTTATTCACCTCTCTGTACTGATATTGACTTACAATGTTAAAACAAAGGATTCACATAGTGAACTGTGAAAGCACTATCTTGATTAGTTTCCAAAGCTAACTAAAATACATGCTTTACTCACAAAAAAAAAAAATGACTTGCCCCAGGTGACTGGCCTGTGACAGGCTTAGGCGTGTGACATGGGTCCCCAGAACTCAAGGCCAACACTTTTACCATTTTACAATGCTTGTCTCACTATTCTCTTCTTTCAGTCCTGTAAACATTTTTCCAAACTTCCCTGCTGCCTCCTGTTTCCTTGGGATATGAAGATGTGATGACACCCCTTGAAGGGAAGGCTACCACGGAGCATAGAGTCTTTGGTTTTAGTTGGTGGTAGTCGAGTTCAGTGGCACCTGCCTGCTTCTCAGATATAAAAACTCATCTCAACCCTAGCCTTGTGCCTTCAACACCAGCAGTAGGATCATGTTAGCACATTTGAAGCAATAAATCCTCCCCAAATTGATTCTAAAAGCCGTGATTGCATGATTTGGTGAAAGTCTACTTATCTATACAGTACATTCATCTTAATGCCTTTTTTCCACCCTGAATGGGGAGGAATTTTCAAATTTTTTCTTACCACAGGTAGTTGAGGGGAGGGCAGGTTGGGGTAGAAAGAACAGGGAGACATTTAAAGTTCATCACTCTCTAGAAGAGTGGGGGAAGTAGCATTTCCAGGTACTCTGCTCATCATCTTATATGAAATGGCTCATTTAACTTCTCAATTAATACAAAGTGAGCAATACAATTTCTCCATTTAACACATGAGGAAAATAAGGCTTAGGGAGGTTGGGTGAACTGCTTAAGGCCATATTGAAATTAAAGCAGTGGAACTGAGGTATACTTCTTAGTCTGTCTCACTATAAAAGTTAAGTTCTGCCTGCTACATATATAAAACAAGAGTAAGACCAGTCTCATAACCAAACCTCAGGAGTTAATGGACTGGAATCACCAAATCTCTGAAATTCCACTGGAAAGGGTCTTAGGACCAAAACTGTCTGTCTATTGAATATTATATCCATCTTAGGGGCTTTACTTTGCTATTCCCTCTTCCTAGGACACTCATAGCCCAAATCTTTCCATCACTGTGTCTCTCTCATCATTCAGGTCTCCACTCTAAAGTCATGTTCTTAGAACAGTCCTCCCTGACCACCCCGTCTGGGCAAACCCACCCAATTCACTCCATCACATCACTGCCTTCAATCATACCACCCTATTGGAGACGATCTTGCTCACCAACTTCCTTGTCTTCTGCCCTACTCCACCTTTCTCTTCAGTACTTCTATGAAACTACATGGGAAGAGGGGTGTTGTTTCTCAGCTGCATCCTCACTGCCTATTGGATGGCCAATAAATATCTGTTGAGTTAATCTATTCCAGTAGTTCTTTAATCAAGGATGTATCCTAATCTTTCCCCTCCTAGAGATTCTAAAACACTAGGGCTAGAATTAGGCCCATCCACATGTGGCTTGTAAAATCACTCCATATTATTCTGTTGAACATTTCTGGCTCTGAAGCCTCACAGTTACTCTAACTCCCCCACTTTGCAGGTAAGGAGACTGAAGTCTGCTTTCAACCCAGTCCTTTGTTCTTTAAAGCAGCTCTTACATCCTTGTAGTCTTTAAATGTCAGCCACAATTACCCAGACATATCCTCTCTCCACCACCAACTTACTTTCAATTGCATTATTTGGATTCCTACCTCTGAGCAGATCTAGATTCCTGTGCAGGGACCCTTAAAGAATCTCTGATCCTTCCAAAATTAAAGTTGGTACTCATTCTCTTTGTTCAAAAGAGTTTGATGTCCCATATAGACTTTGCCTACAAATCATTATATCATTAAATAGTTTTGTTAACGGAGTTAATATCTAGGTTCTTGGCTTCGTCGTGAGAAAGAATTCAAGGATGAACCACAAAATAATCAGGCAAGCAAAGAATTTATTTGGGGACTAAAGCAAGAGAAGAGAAGAGAAGAGCAGAAGTACACCTTCAGAGTTGAAGGCAGGCATTCTTAAGGGAGAGAAATGTGGAGTTCTGCCCTGGGGTCCCCTGTTTTATGGGGGTACAGGACTCCAGGATCTGTGGTAATAAGCAAAGGCTTATTAGCCTTTAGGGGGGCCTAGGACTGTGGGGGTTGCTGTCCAGTGATGAATGACTTCTGGCTGCTGTCCATGACCTCTGCAGGGCATGTTGACTGTTGGTGATTAGCCTCTGGTCATTGTGCACGAGGCATGGGGTAAACTAAAAGCTAGGCGGTGGTACCCCTCTCGCCCCTTCCCTTTTTGCTGGAACGCAGCCTTTGGGTGTGTGTGCTTGTAAGCTGTCCCTTCCTAGCTTGCCTGTGTGACTCAGCAGGTTAATGCTACTAAACAGGCCATGTCTCAGTTTCTCTTACCAGGATTATTAGGTTTTCTGTCCCCTTCCTCCTTAGGTCCTTATTCTATCCTGCCTCAGTTTAGAATGGGTATCATGAAGATCCAACTTCCCAACTCCCTTTACTTCTTAAAATAATACACACAAAGAGAAAAACAAGGAAAATATTAAGCTGACTCTCAACTAAGGATGTATTTTCATTAGCACAAACAAAATCCAAAAAGGAAGAAAAGAAACTACATTCCATCACTTTATACACAAATTCTAAATTTCTGATCAATAGATGCATTTCACAATGGGAATAAATCCATTCACTATTGCTTCAAGGAATGAATTAAGTCTCAGACCAAAATATAATAGAGGAAGCATGGTATTTTAAAAGGCTATAGAAGACATGGCACATGAAATGCTCTTGGACCAAGCACCCAACCAACATGCTAAGGCCCAGGTGGCATCCAGCCATCCCTTGTTTAGAAAAATAAAGTTTAATTTTAATTACTTGAACGCTGGATTTTGTGGTGATGCATTTTTTTTCAGTGAATTGGGGGGATGGGGTGGGGAGAGGCGGGTGGAGAGAGCTTAACCCAAGATGCTTGAGTTGCAAAAATATTTGCTCTCTGATTTAAAGTTTAAAAGTAACCTTTGTTACAAATTCCCATGTAATTGTTCTGTATCCAAATTAAACCTGGCACATTTTCTATGCCGTGTATTACTGATTGAATCAAGCTGCAGATGAACATTCCTTTTCTCTCCCTTCCATTTACTCAGTTGATTTTTTTCAGGGTATTTTGAACATCCCTGCAATTCACAATAGCAATGTCACAATAACTACAAAGAAAATGTGGGCTTTTATAAACCACCAAAGCATGTTCTTGACTTAAAAATCCCAGAGGCCCTATGTCTTCAAAGTAGATTTGTTCTCCACATATAAACCTCATTTGCACATATTTAATTGTGATCTCATTCTCTATAAAAGAAAATGTTTCATTGGCTCTTATTTCCTTCTGACGTTTCTATCCCACTTTATTAACATCCTTGATTCCTGCTTTGCAGCCTTAAGGCGTGTCCAAACTAGAAAAGTGCTTTGCTTATATTTCAGGGGTGGGAGTGGGAATGAAACTGTTTCCCAGTTCGGAAATTCCTCATTTTTAAAGAAGAAAATAAAAACTTCCAAGAAGGGTACTTGAATATATTGCCAACCCTGCCTTTTGCTCTTGGGCTTAATGTACAGAACTGTACATAATTATTTAGAACAGTATTCATATAAAGCCATGCCAGTGAAACTAGCTTTGCCAAATTTATCATAGCCTGCTAGAGGCTGAGACACTGGCGCCATCTCAAAGAAATCCACATGTGCTAATACGAACTAGGAATTTTTGTGATTTTTATTATGCCTTTTGGGGAAAACATCCTTTCAATAAAAAAGATACTTCATCATTTCCCTATTTTAAAAACATAAAACTTTTTTTTTTTATTCTTGAGAAGAATTTAACTTTTCCCTCTTATCTGTATAGGGACCCAACCTATGGGTCAAATATTTGAATCATAAGGAAGACAGAAAAAGAAATATTTAATTGGTGAGTCAGGATCCCAAGACAGAAGTTGTCCATGTAACACTATTGCTTCTCCTTATTTCTAAATACATTGCAGCATTTTTTATAATTTATTAAATGATCTTATAACTGCTGGGGGGGGGCTGAGCTTAATAGAGAGAAATATTTTTAAATAAAAATACACTAAAAACAGCATTTATCCAATTCTGTTGACTAACCCTCATTAATAGCAATTTATTTTTTCATGTTTTAAAAATTTCCAAGCCACATTTATTTACAAGTTGCAACAAGAGATGTGACTTTGTTGTATTATTTAGTATGCATATCTTATTAAGAGCCCTCTACAGGAAAAAAAGTATTCGTATCTACTACTTAAGTAGCACTTTTAAAAATCTATAATTTGATATATCCAACTATTCATTAATAGTAAGAAGAAAGATAATGGCTTCCATTTAATGGACACCTACTTTATTCTAAGCCTTTTATTTCAGAAATGAATCCTAACAGGTATTATCACCAATTTACAGAATAGCCAACTAAAAGAGCCCAAGGTCTTGGCTGGAACTGTGATTTGACTCTAAGTCTTTCTGATTCTAAAATGATTTCCCCTATTTATATTGCCTCTTTCTAAGGAAAAAGTTAGATCAATTTCTGTCTACATGATTGCATAGGCACTGAAAAAAATGCCAGAGCAAAAAGTTAACTCAGAGAAAAACTAATTTTTACCCAATGTAAAACTGAAGAAGAATGTGCAATACTTCCAGGTTCATTGAGATAGCCATATTTTTAAAAAGCTAGTTTTATTAGAGGAATATTAATTTAGAGATAAACCTGAAGAACAAAGGGAAATGTAAACAGTTATTTGCGAAGAAATCAAGGAAGGCTAGATTAGAGGAAAAAGTAGGCTTAATTATGCTCACTCTTCCTAGGGACACAAGGAGGGAAAGGACAATATTCCAATGGCATCTGGGAGGGTGCTCAAAGGACCAGGGGAAAGCTATGATAAGATCTAACACTTCCTGGAGAACACTTGATGTGAGGAAGCTGGATAATGGCCTTTAGCCTAACTAACCTGAGCTCAGCTGGAGTCAGTGGCATGTGCTCTGCAGGCCAGCTGTAGAGAAGGGAAGGATATGCTATGTCCATGGGAGCTTCTTCTGGCCAAGCCTATTGAGGTCTGTTCTATAATTTGAGAGGGAAGAACTAGACACATACAGCTACCTGCATCTGATTCAAATTGCTCCCTTGAAAAAAGTTCCACTATTGTCAGAACCCCTGCCAGCTTGAAGCAACCCAATTGGAATTTTAGCTATTCATACTAAAAAACTGGATTCTCTTAACAGCATAGAATCAGGCATACCCCAGGGAGAAGACTCTGTGGAAACCATCACAGTGCCAGAAGAAAGAGTCCCCAAACTGCAGGTACCTAAGAACAGGGTAAAGGCAGAAGGCTATGCATTCTCTCAAAGTACACAGTAAGGAATGCTACCACAAGAATTAATTAATGGATATTTTGACTGGCCAAACCTGAATTCTTGGGGGAAAAAAAGGAGTGTTCTACTTGAAACGATTAGGAGTGGTGACTGGCTCATTGCACAGGGGGCTCAAATACTCTAGATATTAATTTATGTGCCAAAGAGTATCTGTAACATATTTTGTTTTTTTAAACTTTATTTCAACTTCAAAAAATAAAATAACAGACAAAAGCAGCTTAACAAATTATGGAAGCATTACTTTAAAAAATCCTGTCCAGGCACATTTATCTCATTTAATCCTAAAAATAAACTCAACTGTTTCTCCAGTGTTCAGAAAGATATATAAATGAGCACAGATTGGTTAAATGACATGACCATCTCCTTGTTAAGGAAGAAATGAGGGGAGGGGGGAAATGCTTGATCATATTCACAGCTCATAAAACAAAATACCATGGTCTTTTTTACCCCTAGCATTGATATAGTATCTTCTTTGCTTCTGCTACAAAAATATAACAATATTACTGTTAACTATAGTCTATAAGTTACATTAATTGTATTTTCCCATGTATCACTCATATTCTTAACACTAATAGAGAAACATTTTTATTTGTATTATTAACCATAATCCTCATCTACCACCGAAATCACTATATAATGCAGTCCCTAGCTTATCCTCTAGCTGTCTTTCAATGAACATTAACCTCCTAGACTACCCCTTTCAGCCACAATCACATTTATAAATCAGCAGTGTTAGTTATACACATTATAATGTGTTACCATCAATTCATAGTACTTAGTTTTCAGTAACATGTTTTTCTCTCTCATCAGCCTGGGTAGCTTTCAAAATGGATACAACAGTGGCTGAACGCTCAGAAGCAGGAAGCATAGTCAAAGAGTGAAAATCTCCAAGAACGTGTGAATCCATTCTATTTAGTTCTTAGTGCTTTGACCTGGTAAACAAAAGTGATGCCTCTACCCTATTCCTCTGTTTTGAGCTCAGCTCTGCTTCTTTATATACCATGTGAATTATCCAGGGGCCAGTTCAGTTTTACATTATCATCACCTAATTCTCTAAGCTTAACTATGCCAAAGCACACCATCAAATGGCCCGGAGGCACCTATACATGGTGCAAGATTTGTTTCTTGATCACCAGAATTTTTGACACTGCAATATCAGCATATGTTTTGAAACCTTGGCAAAGAACCAGAGCACCGTTCTTACCCCTCCGCCTGCGTAACAGTGCAGGGCTCTGTCACACTGAAAAGCAAGAGAAACTTTTCTTCATTTTCCACCAACACAAAGCAAAGCCACCTCCACCCAATTGAATAATTTGAATTTAAAGTTTAGAAACCTGAAAGTATTTCTAAATTTCATGCCACTTTAGTGTGACCTTACAAAAGTCTCTTAATTAAACCCACAGTATTTGACCTTCAAGACCAAGACAAAGTAGGTTGCCGTTTACCTCACAAGAACAAAAAATGAAAATACACACACACACACAGTGCTTTAATATAGCATTTTATACACAGTGCCACCAGAGAAGCAAGCCAGAAGGACCAACTGTCGATACCATATCAGGATACCCTGCTTTTTTTCCCCCCCAACCCAGCTAGTGATGAGGAATGATTATCTGTTGTGTAAGCTGGTGTGTCTGAAGAAGCCAATTTGTAACCTGCAGGCAGTTCTCTACACTGCACATGCACAGACGAGCCCACTATTCCCATCCCTGAGGTCCTTACGGCAGAATCTATCACTGATTTGGTTCTGTTGCGTACATCTGGCATCACTGAGAATCTTAGCCAATCACTTGAAACCTTACAGCTGCATTGGTCTGCTTTTGTTTGATCTGGAGTGTTCTTGTTTTGGTGTTAAGCATCCTTATAATGAATGAATCATGAAACAAGGCATTACCTAAGCAGTAATATTATGACCATGTTCTTTCATCATTTGTAACAAATGTGTCACAACAATGAAAGGTGTGGGGGGGGGGCGATACGTGGGAATCCTGTATAGTAGGAATGATTGTTCTTTAAAATTTGAAATAAAAAGAAAGCAGAAAAAATTTCAGAAGCAGCTTCCAGCTCTGTATTGCCAATTATCATCTTTAACTACTTCACCAAATCAGAAAAACTCAAATTAAGCAACAGCATCTTTTACATAGCAAACTGGCAACTTTAAAAAATAGTAACAAATCAGAGTTGGCAATGATAAGATGAGAGTAAATATTAATTGGTACTATTTTTCAATATTGAAATTTGGCAAAAATATTACACTGACTCAGTAATTTGGAATTTATCCTAACGAAATAAACAGTGATGCAGACAATAATATACAAATAAAGAGGCTCATCATGGGGCCGTTTATCTGTGAAACACCAGAAACAAACTCAATTCAGGGAAATAGATAAATACATGGATGTATTGAACTGCTATTCAGCCACTAAAATCCAAGGTCATTTAAAGATGGGATCACTCACATTCTAAAACATTCATGTTATTTGGTATTTAGCATTCCTTAAAGTTAAGTCCAATGAAGTTTAGATGCCTTCAATGAGTTCATTAACAGGACAGGCAATGCCTTATAAATCACCAACAGGATGTGAGTTCCTGAAGAGTCATAGATTTTTAGGTCAGCTTTAAAGAGAGACTAAGAAAAATGCAGTATTTTTAGAATAATATATTGAAACTGGCCACACGGTCCTCTCTCAGGTCCATGTGGCTTTTTATAACTGATTTTCTGCTGTTGCAGCCGCAGTCACCAGTTTTGACCCACCAGGCCTCTGACTGTATTCCATATCCAGGCTAACAATATTGAAACAAAGTGGTAGAATATATTGTGGTTAATCTGGGTCACAATCCCATTATCAGGCATTCTTAACATGGGACCCATGAGCTTGAACTGAAACTCAAAAAAACATTATTTTTGTGGGGATGTGTTGGTGTGGGTGTGATATATTTACTAAATAATACAAAGTATAGTGTGGACTTAGTAAAGGATCCATGGTTTTCACCTGACTGGCAAAGGGGTCTATGGAACAAAAAAGGTTAAGGAGCCCTGCATTAGATAGTTTCTATTGAAGAGTGGCAACTTATTGGCTAAAAAACAAAACAACACAAACTAAAAGAAAAATCAAAAAAACATTCAAATTATGTTTTCTAATCATGCTCCCAAATTATATCACAATTGTTCTTCATAAGGTATTGCTTCCAAAATATGTAGATATCACTACAACAAACTAGTTTTATACCCTCAATCATATTTAAAATATCCTAAAAGATTTTACTTAAACCCAAGTTGCTTTAATATAGAAAAATCTCAGCTCTGTAATTAACCATTTCTACTTCATGAAACACACATACATACAAAATATATAAACAAAGACATATCGAAAACTCACGTAAAAGAATCCAAGTGGTCCAGAGATATATGGCATTTTCATTCCCAAAAGATACTTGACTTGTGAAGTCACAACGTGGGTGGCGGCCCCAGTTGTCATCGCGCTGATCACAGGCTCCGTAAGCAGGAAAGTGGCCCTGCCCAGTTGCAGCATAAACATGGCCACCTAAAAGAACACAGGAAGAGTCAGAGGATACTTTCAGATGAAATTTCCCAAGATTTATGGAGGGTTTAATATCGGATACATTTTAACTTTTCATTTTACACAGACACAGAGAACTGATGTGAAACAAGTTTCTTAAAGTTTATATATTCAATAGCTTGGGTTTTTTGTGTGTGTGTTTTTTTTTTTTGAGACCCTTACTAGGTTCCAAGACTTTCCAGTGTTATTGGGAACAATGTAAGTGGTTCAATTAAAACTGACATCTTTTTCTGAATATTGGCTCTTCTTTTTTTCTCTTTTTGTGATCATACATGCTACAAAAAAGGGAGATATGCATAAATCTATTAATATGTGGGACTCTGTGGGGGGGAGTCAAATTTGCACTACCATATCTGTCAATTTACAAACAAAACCACAGTTTAAAAAAAAGACAAAACATGATTCACTACTTTATACCCAATAAGCTTAAAACCTCAAAATCATTGAGGAGAGAAAGCCAATCCTTGAGTTTCTCCTGGTTTCTGAGAAATTGGAATGTATAGTTTTGACGAGATACTCTGTCACATAGCAATTCAGGACCAATATTTTGTAAAAAGATATCAGGAGTTATTTGTATATGGAAAAGAACAAAGATATGGTAAAGGGATATGTGTTAAGAAACCCAGGAATCAGTAAAAAAAAAAAATCACTTTTCTTTAAACATTTCCTTGCCACTCTTACCATCACTCTCCATCTCCAAACCATTTCATGAGCAGGCAAAACCATTAACTCTATAGAAGCTATTCCCTGAGCTCTGGTGGGCAAAAAGCAAAGGAAAGAATCAAAATTCTTCTATTAACACTGCCTTAACATGTCCTTCTTTTGCGAGAGTGATAGGAGATGACTCATTCTTTGATTAAATACAACTGTAAAAACTCAGTCATAGAAGCTGAAAAAAAAGTAAATCTTACCCTTTTGAAAGTAACAGTGAATTATATACATGATTATCCACAGTGGATAAGGGAAACAAAGTGGGTCATGTGGATATACACTTTCAACATGTTAATTATAATATTTAAGTCAGGTCTTAAAATTTTTGTGGAAGAATAAGATTAATTACTAAAGAAAATCAGTGAGAAGAATAGCAATGAACTATCCATCTATTCAGAGGTCACAGTAATGAAATTGAGAGATGTAGCGCTATGTGGTACCACCAGAGCATAATTTGCAAAATATATCATTTCTACATTGCCATATCACAACATCAGTTGGCCAAAAACAAAGTTCTGAAGTTGTGTTAGAGTGTGGCAGAGTTTCCTGGGCTCAAATCTAAAAACCTCAGTTCTTATCTTGGCGTCATCACATCCTAGTTTTGTGACGGTAGAAAACCAACTTTAATTCTTCGAGTCTCATAATGATCTATTGATAGCTATCCTATCTATCTTGTAGAGTTGCTGTAAGGAGAATGTGAAATAATACATGAAAGAGCTTTGAAATCCATAAAATGTGCCACATCTGTAATATATACCAGAAGCATCACAAGGAGTCACAAATATACCTACTATGGAAAACTAGCCACCAGTTTTGAAAAATGCAGAAAGGACCACATCACATTTTCCAATGCTGGAAAACTTTAAAGAATTTATCAGTGCAGAAGGAACTTTATTTGAATTGTTTGCAGCTTAGCAGCCCCCTTTATGCAATATGTAGTACAGAAAACAACATGGGCTGCCAAGGTAGAAATCAGGCAATCTGTTACTCCCAACATAGGATGCCAAAGCAGCAGCTTTTGCTACCAGCATTTTTCAGAAACTATGTGTCAGTTTGTCTGTGTAGAAATGTTCTAAGGGAAATACCCAATCAACCAAAGATGTGAGTACAAGTGGAACACACTGATCTTGGCAACTCTTGATACATAGTCTTGGTTTTCATCCTGAGAACACAATCGGTTAAGAAAAACATCAAACCAATTATCCCCATATATTTCTCTACTGGTAAGTTAGTTCTGATTTATGAAATTAACCCTTATAGGCCATGAGTATGAAATTATCATATCATTGGGATAAAATGAATACCAGTTTATTTTTCAGTTAAATGCAGCATAGAAGCATTCTAAATCTTTGAAATTGTGAAACCTGTTTGCATATAGAGAATTTTATGCATACTTGGAAGATTAGAAAGTTCTTATTTGTATGTTAAGTAATCATATCTTCATTTATTTTGAGGAGCAAGGTCTTTGAAGAGACTTTGCATACACCATCAGCATTTTACCTTCCGGTTGTTTTTTGTTTTTGTTTTTTTGTTTGTTTTGTTTTGTTTTTGTTTTCTAAATTCCAACTCCTGAGGAATAAAAATCTCCTAACCAGAAGGGTGTCACCACTTCTACCTGAACCATTATCTTCTAGTAGCAGTTTCTTCATCATTTCCAAACCCTGAATGTTAAAAATGGAAGGGTCCAGAAGAAGTAAAACATATAAAAAGAGTTCAACCATTTCAAGCACTGATATTACAGAAACAAGTAAAGAAAGAGCATCTTCTTTAAAAATTTATACAAAGATTCAAAGTACTTTTGTAATATTCTATTTGTACATGTTTTTATACTTTAAAAATCCTGTGCAGCAGTTTGGCATTATTTATGAATTCCAAAAATATATAATGGATTATGTTTGTAATCTGGTCTGTTCCTCTGGGCATGATTAAATTATGATTAGGCCTTTGATTGGGCCACGTCAGTAGGGCGTAAGTCCCCCCTCTCAGTGGGTGGGGACTCACAGATAAAAGACATGGCAAAGGACAGAGTTGGAATTCTGATGCTGAGTTTTCAGCTGGATCCCAGGAAGTGAACACACAGGAGAAGAAGACAGAGGAATAGAGATGGCTCTTAGACACCGCAGAAGCCCCAGGGAGAGAGACAGAGCCATTCAACTGATAGTCTACAGCTGGCCTTGTGGAGAAAGGAAAAGCCTAGAGAGCCTCATAGGCTACAGCTGACCTTGTGGAGAAACTGGAGGAGCTGAGCCTGGAGAGAAGCAAGGCCCGGGAAAAGGGAAACCCAGGAAGCCTGCACCCTCACAGACGCTGGCAGCCATCTTGCTCTAACACGTGGCAATAGACTTTGGTGAGGGAAGTAACTTATGCTTTATGGCCTGGTAACTGTGGGCTTCTATTCCAAATAAATACCCTTTATAAAAGCCAACAGATTTCT
>PVKH010000255.1:0-42476 GCA_004027955.1 Chaetophractus vellerosus
ACAGAGGAACCTGGAAGCCTGAACCCTGGAGACGTCGGCAGCCATCTTCCCCCAACACGTGGACTCTGGTATGGGAAGGAATTTATGCTTTGTGGCCTGGTAACTGTAAGCTTCTACCCCAAATAAATACCCTTTATAAAGACCGACCAATCTTTGGTATATTTCAAAAGGCACACCTTTGGCTGACCAAAACAGATGCTTATTGTAAATAGTTCATACGTTACAGAAACTTATGCCTGAAAATAAATATCTCTCAAAATTTTATTCCCAGAACTAATACATATTAATAGCTTATTGTATAGTTTCATAGATTTTTTCCTAAGCATTAAGAGTATATAACTAGCTAGCAAGTTATATGTAAGTATTTTTAAAGAAGTAAATCTATTCTACAGATATAGTTTTTAGAAAAAAATTTTTTCCCACTCATAGAACAAACTCTCTGAGACAGACTTCTAGGTGAGTATATTCTGCGTGTATGTTTAACATAAAAGAATCACCAAGTACTTATAATTCTTTAAGTTATTTTTAATTATCATATTAGAATCATTTTCTCATCATTTTATAGTATTTTCATAATTTTTATTTTACTTTAATAATAGACTGCTGCATTGTTTAGAAATAAACATGTTCATAATTGTGACCTGTTTTTCCCATAAATTGTAAATGAATATCTGTTCTTTGTCCCTTTTTTCTCCTCCTGCTTCCTTTTCTCCTTATTCTTACTATTCAATTGTTATTATTACATATATACTTATAAATGGGAAATACTGGACCAAAGAACATGAATTTTTGTTGTTTTACATTGAGTAATTATAGTCTCTGATATGGATTTATATCAAAAGAGCATAAGAATACTTGTTTTGCTGAAATTTCATATTTTCATGATTTCATTGATAAGTTCACCCACTTTAATTTGTTTTATGTGATAGAAAAAAACGTCTTGCTAAGAGTTTCAACCTATTCCTCACCAATATATATTAGTATTTGCCACCGGTGGTTTTATTGAGTGAGTTAGTAAAGAGCAGAAGCATAGCTAGAAAATTAATGGAGAGAAATTATTCCCAGATTAATCCTTCAGTTTTTGAGATCTTAATTATAAGAATTTATAATTATAACAATTATAAGGAGAAATGTAGAGTGTTTGCTTAAAGAATCACTGCATGGTAAATAAGCATGAATGGCAGTATTACAACTAAAGATATGTTAAAATACCTTGAAGTGAACTGCCCTGGCTTTGGGAGGTACAATTTGAAAGGAAAACCAACAGAGGATCCTGTAAAATGAATTCACATCGTGATCCAGAAGTTGGCTTACATAATTTCTCTGATTTAGCCATGAGGTCTTCCGCAGGCTTGTTTATTTGGATGGATTTGGATTGAGGGAGGCAGACCTTAATCCTGACCAGCATGTCAAAATTACCTGAATTTGGCTGAAGGCCAGATACCTTTTGCCTTGGTTTTAAAAATCTGGGAATCTCAGTGGTAAGGGTGAATTAATGTGAATCCAGTTCCAAAAAAACATGAATACGAATCCCTGGTAGTGCATGAATTTCTGAGAGAGAGAGGTGAGCTCTCACTTCTACTGAGTATTCCTCTGTATTTGTATGACATGTAGATTTATGATAGAGTGAACCCAGAAGATCTATTCAAATTTATAGGTAATATGGAAGGGCATACCACATTGCAAACTCCATAAAGGAGCCATGGTTGAGAGATCATTATATTCCATCACATACATAGTTGGCACTCACCAAATGCTTGTTTAAAGCAATGAATATGGGAGCAGGTGTAGTTCAGTGGTTGAGTTGCCTGCTTTGCATGTACGAGGTCCTGGGTTCAATCCCCGGTACCTCCTAAAATAAATAAATAAAGCAATGAATAAATAAGTGAATTTGTGGATGAAGATGGTGAGTCATGTGGGGATGCTCTGAGGTTTCTCAGGAAGGTCCTGAATCCGTCATTTGACTAGGCAGTTTAAAACTAAAGGAGTTGTCTGAGGCATGGTGTAATTATATCCTTTTCCTCTGCCCTGATTAAATACCAGAGACTCCTGTGCAGTAGTCAAAGTGATAAAGAAGAAATCAAGGTTTACATTGGTGCTTCCTGCACTTTTTTGTCCTGCTCTCCTTTCCCTGTTTTGATCAGGGAACCTGATATCCTCATGCTGCCTCCCTCCCATTCAAATTTTCTCTGGAGAAAGGATCTAGAATTCTCAGTTTCATTAGGGTGCAAATGACTGACATTGCTAATGTTTTACTTCCCATATAGTCATTTTTACTTTAACAGATAACAAAGTTCTCTCCTCCTTTCTTATTTGCCTATTGCCACAGGAGTGAGATCTGTGTAAATCCAGTTATCCATGAGCTGGAGGGGTGTGTTGCATTTCAGAGACTTGGCTGATGTACGTTTTTGTCTATCCACTCATTGGTGTGGATGTGATCTCAGACTTTCCAGCTCTCTCAGGTGCAGTGGGGGGAATCTTTCTGCTCCATGCTATTTTCTCATGCCGTCTGTCCTCCTTGGACTGCCCCAAGTCTCATTGCTGTTACTGGGCTCTATCTTCATTTGCTAAAGGCTACTAATACAAAATACCAGAAATGCATTGCCTTTTATAACGGGTATTTACCAGCGTAAAAGCTTATAGTTCTGAGCTAAGAGATTTCAAATCAAGGCCTCATCAGAGATGCTGTCTCACCACGTTGCAGCTGTGGGCTAACAGGCACATGCAGGGCCTCTCCCCTCCCCTCTGGGGCTGTGGCTAGTTCTGCCTTGGGCTGCTCCCTCTGTGGCCTCTCTCCTTCTTTCTGTGGTACAGGTGATCCTGGAACCCTCTCAGTCTAATCAAAGGCCATTGCTTGAAGTGATCTAACCAAAAAGCCCCTTCACTGAATCTAATCAAAAGGCCTTATCTGCAGTGAGTTTACAGGCATATGAATGGTTTCACTTTAAGAACAGGATTTTCTGGGGTCCACAAAAGACTCAAACCAAGACAGGCTTTCTCTCTAGGAAAACATACCAGTCTGCCCGTTTGAGCTTTCACTTCCATTACATTGCACAAAGCCTTGGCACCCCTCTTCTTAATATTAATAATAATCTAACCTAAATGTAAGTCTTTGATAGCAGCATGAGGCAGACCTAAGGTGAGGTTCTATTAAGGGGGTTCTAGTCTCTGGCTGCTGATATTACATTTCTGATACAATGAGAACTTTAAAAGAGGGAGTGACCTTAGAAATCATCTTGTCATTTTTTTTTTCTTTTTAAAGATGATCTTTCAACAATATGGATAAATATGGACTCTATCAAGCACTGAGGGGTTAGCAAAAGAAATGTTGACCTAGTGTTCTGGCTCTATTAAGTATTTTATGGTATAGGACTTAAAACTCCTTTAATATAACTGGTAAAACTCAGAGTTTCTTATTTGTCAATGCTGTGTAAATTGATTTTTTCTTTTTTTTTTACTTTTCTGTTGAATACAAGACTAATACTGAGACACACATAGAACACAATCATTAGTAATAGAAGGACTTTGCTGAACATTGTAAAACCAAAACCATATTTTCTAATTTTTATAATCAGAGATGAAATATACCTGAATTCCCACAACAAAATCATCATAATGTAAGTCACAAGTTGTCATAGATTGTTATAATCAATGTGTTTGCATTGCTATATTTTTCCTTCAATTGATTCTTTAAGTACATAGATGATAGAGCAATATTTGGCATGTTATCCTAGTGCATTTACTCTATAAAAGGGCTTGAATTGAAATACTGAGAGTTTATGCATCATTCAGTAAAAGGAGATGATTATAAAAGAAAACTCATGTGGCCAATGCCGAGTTTGGGCTTGCTGTTTTGCCAAATTTTTGTCAAAGGCCATCCATGTCTCCGATATTTTATAGGTGATTGGTGGGTTTTTCATCACAGTGCTTTTTTCTTCCATTGAGGTCCTATATCAAATGATTCTTCTCCAAAGTGGTATGTGATATAAATGTTATATAAGCACTTCAGAAAGAATTGCTTGATACTTGTTAATGCAAATTGTCATACGATTAGGACTTTATACACACTAAAAGATGATCTAAATATTTTTTTAAAAGGAAAAATAATTGATTGAATTGTTCTCTCTAGTTTGTATGATAGCATTCCACGGGTCTCTGGGCTCCGACCAAGGTAAACTGAAATAAGGATTAACTGCCTATTGCAATGGCTAATTTACAGAAACTGCATGAGGAGTTCCTGAGCACAGCCCAGATAACAAAAATATTATCCACATTGTTTACAGTGGAGTTAGTCAGTTTATTAGTTGGAGTGCTTCATTATGTACAAAAGATGCCAATAATAGTCTTCTAGTCAAAATAAACAGGCATAAAGTGTTCCACATATACAATTTGTGGGGAATAGTTACTTTGCTCTTTATTTAATAATTGACCATAAATGGAGTCAAAGTGCAAAGGGAAAAAGTAAAAAAGCAGCCCACTAAGGGCTTTTTGAAAGATTGATAAATAATGTGGAATCTCAATTAGGCTGTAGAAGGAATGCAGATATTAAAAATTTGGTCAAGAATCTAATTAGCTGGAGGTAATTAAACAGTCTCACATGGGGTCATTAATCTTTTCCACAGACCTTTGATGTTTTGCACACTGTCTCCTAGTCATTAATAAAATTCATAACACTCCACTTTGCGCTGTTTTATCATCATGTTTTTTCTCTGTAAGAGCATAGAGCAAGTGTCATTGTATCACAAGGGCCTTACTTTAGTTAATTTCTTTTCCTCCCCCCATACTTGTTAGGATTAACCATTTAATGATCCAAATGAAAAGCAGAAGGCACATTTAAATTTGTCCTTAACTTTAAAGTGATATAATTCCATGACGTTGGCATCTTCCCTTTACTAATATAAGGTCTCCCTTGTTCCTGTGCAAATGTTTCTAGAAATGGTAAATAACAATGGATCTACATTTTATTTATCTGAAGAATCACACAGTCACATATCAAAGTTGTAACTGCTCAAAGATAATTTAATTTAATTAAGAAAAGGAGACTAAATGGAACTGTAGCATACAAACAGTACATTGAACAACAGGATGCCATTTCCATATTGCATTATTCTGATAGGTTTCAAAGTAAGGCCATATTTAGAAATGGCTGGGTTACAAAAGGCAAGGAAAATACAAAGAACGCATTTAGAAAATATGATTCCTGTGACTGGAAAATATTTTATTCATTTCCATGAATGCAATGTGTGTGTACGTATTATTTTATTTCAGTCTTTTAACCAAAAACATTTCTGAAAAAAAAAGAAACCTGTTGTTTCACAGAATTGATTGTATTTGTAATAGAGTCAGTTATTCCAGAAGCCATTCTACCTGTCCCCTGGTAGACTATATTGAATTAGCAGAGAATGTTGAAAGAAATCAAGTAGATCTGAACATGTGACTGCAGGGATAATGCTTTCTTTTGATGGCAAAAGAGAATATATAGTAAATGAGTTATTCATTTCAAAACACCTGAATACTTATAAAGCCTTCATTAAAGAAATCCACAGAAATGCTATCTGCAGAATATTAATCACAGGAAATGTTATTTTCTGTTGATCGGTTGTTTTCTTTTATGAGGTTTGTTAAATCAAGAAAAACTTATTCTAGAATCATATGCCTATTGAATTAAATGATTTTTCCCCCCAAAAAATTGCCCTTTGAATTTTAGGAAATTTTTAGATATTGTCACCTTAGTTTCTGATATTGTATTTGTGGCTGTGATATTACAGCATATTTTCTTTTTCAAATATAACTTATCTTCCAAATAATTAGCATTGCTCTTTTTAAATAAATGATTCCATATTTTAACCTAAAATGACTCAATATATTTGCATGGTATTAAGTTCTATTTCTTAAAAATATTATATCAATTCTGTCACATTTTAATATATACATACACCTTTTGTTGTTTAAACATTAAAAGAAAATACATTTAGGAAAAAAAATGTATCTTTAAGGGCCTAAAAGGAAAGATCATATTAAAGAGAAATGTTTTTGGCTACTCACTATTAGTGCATTATGTAAAATTGAGATACAACCCATTAGGCATATTGTGAAGAGAGGAAACATACCAACTTCATATTCAGAATGAAGCTGCTTAGAAAATCCGCATGGAATTCCCAATCAAAAATAGGAACACCCACTCCTATTGATTAAAATTTAATAGTGATTTGACTAATCATGATATTTATTCTAAGCAATTACATAGTAAGGCTAATTGTTAAATGTGTACAGCTTTGTTATACTCAATTCTCCAGTGACATACATTTAAAACAAGTTAATGACTAAGAGAATGTAAATAAAATAGTTAAATATCTTAAAATATTAAAGAAAGGGCTTAATATTAGGTTGGAGTAACAGAAACGGTTAAAAAAAAAAAAGGGTTTAAATCACACTGTGAACATCAGATTCCCTGTAATGGACTCTGCACTTTTTGCTTGTAGAGCAATTAATTGTCTTAGGTAAAGTCTGGAATTGGAGATCTACTTTCAAATATATAAAATAACTTTAAACAACACAAAAAGTGTAAGCGGAATTTATTGGCCCTGCATTTGGTAAAATTTTAAATAGAAGGATTTACATTTTATGCTATGTACCCTGTGCACCCTTGTGCCTATGTATTTGTGTGAGTTTCAGGGATGTCATTTTATGAGGCATTTTTCACCCAGGAGATATCTTAGAGACAAAAAAAAAGAACAATGGACCACATATTAATGTAATTTATCATTATGTGGCATATAAAACACACACATCTTAAAAGGCAGTTTTAAAACATAGTGATTTAACTGTAAATAAAATATAACTGTATTTAATAATAAATAGCATCAAAGTTGCATTTTCATGAGAAAAGAGTTAAACTACATAAATATTGGAGCATTTAGAAATTTATTTTAATATTTAGGTGGTTTATAAGCTATGTTTGTGTTAGTAAACTGGATATTTGCTCAAAAATCTAGAAATAAATATCATTTATCAGGTGAAGAAATATTTCCTTTGTTAAATTTAGATATATCTCCGTTAGCCCTAGAATTTTAATCTGTTTCTTTAAGGGAAGAGGACTCAGGGACAAAAAAGAAATTGAGTTCAATTGTATGAGTATTTGAAGCTCACTACCACCTCCAAATTTCCTGGTTAACTGTAAGGTCATTCCCCAAACAGCAGGGCATAGGGGAAACATACAATTCTGGAATCATTATATCATTTCCTGCCCTGTTTCCTGTCAACTGTTCCTGCCAGAAATGGCTAATAATGACCTATTTTCACCAAGCAATAGAAGAAGCTAAAGTCAGAATTATGCAGTAGAGTTAGATCTCTCTAAATGTAGTTATGAAATCTGGACTAAAGAGGGCAGGAGATACTCTATAAAAACCACAGAGGCCCAAGAAGAAATCTCTATGGGAAAATCATATACACATTTGAGTATATGATAAAGTGATTTATTTTCAATAATATCTGTAGAAATGCTTTAGTTACGTTGACACCTTGATTAACTGGAGTTTCAACGATATGTGTAGGTGTGAGCTTCCTTTACACAAAGGTTCAGCTTACTTTATTGCATTTGTGTTAAAAATGAATGTTTTTAAAAATATTCCTCGAGACTGTTGTTTCCTTCTGGATGTATCAGGAGCAAGGAGATTAACACTGCCCTGTAACTAGGAAGCATGTCACTTACCTAGTGTAAAAAATATGAGGTCTTTTCTAACATTTACCCCTCCCTCAAACTTAGTTTTTTAAACCCATGACAACATATGCCACAAATGGGTCTTTCCCCAAATGAATGTGAATTTTAATGCACATTTCTGGCTGAATAGACTTTTAATTTCTTTTAACAAAAGTCCATGCCCTACTCTTTTCCTTTTTTTTTTCATTTTATAAATTTTTCCAACAAAGTTGAGCGTCTAAAAGCAGTCAGTTGTTTGGGAAGTCATTGAGGGATAATGCCCGTCACAAATAGGTAAGTATTTAGGGAAAATGCTGAATAAAGACAAGGCACTATTACTTGTTCCTTCTTGTATTTTCAAGATGCACACATTTTTATTTTAGTCCACGGGTATCTAGTTAGTCTAACACCCCCAACAATATTTTAGATATCTGATTAAGTAAATAGAAGAAATAGTTCCCTGAAATAAGGCATATTATATTTTTCATATGGCTATCATCTGGTTCATTATTTCTAGAATACCAAATTTAAGTGATTTTTCTTTTTTTTAATTAACTACAGCAAAGCATTATGCCACATTCTCTTATTTACATAGCCTTAGAAAACTTTTAACAATTATTGGGGTACTTCAGTTATTCTGTCAATAATTATTTTTTCTAATTGAGTTTACTTAACATAAAATTTGTTATAACTTTGAAGAATGTTGTAGTAAATATTTAATTTTTACAATTCTTTTCATGGATCTGAACATCTTTTGAGCAGCAAAAAATAGTCAAAGAGCTTACTCTTATTATCAGAATACAATATTCAGGTAACTGAAAATAGTCACATATAAAGAGTTTAGCACGGAGTTTAAAGTCTGGAAAGCTCAAATTGCTTCCATCTGGGGCAACTTTTGTAATTCTTCACTTCCCAGCACACCACATGTAAATATTAATCCTTTATACCTGGATTCTTCTAAGCAGTGGGCACTTCTATCAGCCAGACACTAGTGTCTGACTTCAGAAACTAACCTTCTCTGGACTTTAGATGAATGTAAGACTCTGCCACTCATCCAAATCACAAGGATACCAGCTCTAGACAACACTTACCCATGCTAAATAACTCTTTCTTACATTGGAGCCAAAGAATCTGAGACAGCTCCCTAATACCTGTCATGTGAGCATTTTTGTTGTTGTTCTTTGGTTGTTTTTTTTTTGTCTCATAGAACTTAGATTTCTAGTTAGAAAATTAGAGGAAAGCAGGCCATCTCTGTTACACTGAAAAATTGCTTCCAGACAATTTCAATAATCATCAATGAATTCATTACTTACGTGAGCATTACTTTGCTGTCATAAGTAATACCTTTTGAATTTCTAATATGAAAAGGGCTTTAATGCATTTTTTTTTTTACTGGAAGCTTTGGTTTAAAAATTATATTCCATGAAATTTACGGAATAATATTCTGAAAATTCTGAATAATTAATTAAAATATTCTTATGATGTCTGTGGATCATTATGTCTTAGATATCTGTAATTCTTCAATTTTTGGATGGCATGCCTGTTATTTCGGGGTTGTTGATGTCCAGGTCATCTCTGAATTAACTTCACTGCTTGGGAGTGAATGCCCTCTAGATTGAACTTGGAAACATTAGTATCAAACTCAACCCAGATAAAGGCCTCTGCAATAGGGAGCTACAGTGACTATTTTAAGGCCACATAAGGTTCTTCTTTACCCATAGTGCCCTCCTGAAATTCACAATTCACTTAGTCTATAGTTTCTGGCAGTAATTCTTTCCCAAGCATAAAGCAATTCTTTAAGAGGACATTGAAACATTTGATCAATGACACTTCATTGGAAAAAATGTGTAACCCCCCTTTTAAAGAAGACAACAAAAATCTGGAAAGTGACCTCTGAATTCCTGTTCAAAATCAGTCGCAATGATTTAGAGCCATGTCTTGATTCAGTTTGTGCATAAATTGTGGCTAGGTAACTTTATCCCAAAGACAAATTCAGTGCTTATGGCACTTAATTTTGTTCCTTCTTCAAGTAATCAAGATCCATCATTAAGATGTAGCAAAGAGGAAGAGCCTGTTCTACCCAGAAAAACAACCAGTGAAACTATTTATAGTTAAAGGAGCAGGGAGTTGTGCTGATACTTAATTTTGGAATCCTTTAAAATGTAGCATTTTAATTTACATTTTCCAAAACTGATGTGTATTTTTCTATGTAGAGAAAACTAAGATAGACATTATAGTATTTATTTTCATCCTGTCCACTTCTAAACTAAATAAGTGGTCAGTTATTCTCCCAATTGAAGAAATGTATATGTGATTTTTTTTTTTTCAGAGGTAGCAGGGATTGAACCCAGGACCTCAACCACTTGAGCTACATCTGCTCCCTGATGTAGTTATTTTTAAAATATTATTAGGGGGAAGTCACTGTTCATGATACTAAACTACACAGATAATATGAGAAAGCATTTGAATAACAATAATTGCTTTTGATATTAGTTTAAGCAACCTCCATTAAGAGTGCTTGGCATGGGGCACAATGGCAAATGACCTCATTTTCTTTTCCTTTTGAGGTTTTTAGTCCAGTTTTAAGTAAACTATATTTCAGACTACCCTTTCCTTCTAGACTTTTCTATTTCATTCTCTTCTCTTTATCATTCTTTTTATTGTTTTTTATCTTTCTCTGAATTTTGTTCCTTCTCTGAACCTTTATCCTACCATTTGAACCCCAGTTCCCAAAGAAGAAATGTATAATTAGTGTTGGAGCACAGGAAATGCTCGTCCTAATGGAATCATCCTAATTTATTTAACCCTACCCTTCAAGACATTGTGGTTGAAACATTCAGGTAAAACAACAAAACTAGAATTAATTGCTTTCAACCTTTTAAATTTATCATAACTTTGTGGAAAACAATGGAACACATACGTTGGAGATGTCTTACAGAACTTGAGGAAAACATGAATTAAGACTTTGATGAGAAATTTCTTGATCTTGGTAGATTTCTTTCTACATGGTGATCTGAGTTTATTTCATTTTTTGACAATTGTTCGAAATATTTTAAATAGCAGGTACTTATAAAGAAGGTTGGATTTAAGCAATTTACTGTAATGTCACTTTAAGTATAATTTACCTTTTAGCCGTATTTTCTAAGTTAAAATAAGCTTTATAAACAGTATCTTGAACACATGGATATGTGTTTATCAATTTGATTTTCCTACTTCTCTTTCATTATCAAGTAACACGTTCAATATATAAAAATATTCTGTAAATTTAAGGTCACTTCATATAATGAAGTATTGTCTATTAAATAAGAATTACAATTAAGAAATATTTAGACTCTTTCAATTAAATTTTGTAGCAGGCTAAAACATACATTTAAACTTTCACAATTCAACAGCAAAAATACAAACAATGTAATTTTTAAAAATTGGCAAAGGGCTTGAACAGACATTTTTCAAAGAAGATATACACATGGACATTAATCATAAGAAAAGATGTTCAGCATCATTAGCCATTAGGGAAATGCAAATCAAAACTTCAATGAAATGCCGTTTCGTACCCAGAAGGATGGCTCTTATTGAAAAAAATGCAAAGCAATAAATGTTGAAGGGGTTGTGGAGAAATTGGAATGGCAGTACATTGTTGGTTGGAATGTAAAATGGTGCACCCACTATGAAAATCAATATGACAGATACTAATAATGTTAAATGTAGAATTTTCATATGATGCACAATTCCACTCTTAGGTATATAATAAAGTGAAAACAGGGTGTCAAATGGGTATTTGTACACCAGTGTTTGTGGCAGCATTAGTCACAATAGCCAAGAGATGGAAATAACCCAAGTGCCCATCAACAAATGAATGGATAAACAAAATACGGTACATATACAAATTTGGAATATTCTTTTACTATAAGCAGGAATGAAGTTCTGAGACATACTCAATATGGGTGAACATTGAAACAGTATGATCAATGAAATAAGCAAGATAAATAAGGACAAATATTATATGATGTCACTCACATGAGATATGAAGAATGAGCAAATTCAGAGCTAGAAGGTAGATTAGAGGTTACCAGGGGATAGAGGAAGAGGGAAAGGGAAAGTTTTTGGTTGGTGGGTATAGAGTGTTTGTAAATAAAATGTATACAGTTTAAAAGAAAGAAAAAATCTATTCATTAAATGATATGAAAGTAGAGGAGAAAAAAACTGCCCCCAATAAGTGTAAAGCTCTTTCCTTCTTTTAAAAATGTCATAGGCAGCTGGCTGTAGCCCAGTGGATAGGGCGCCGGTTCACCACATGGGAGGCCCCGGGTTCGGTTCCCGGGGCCTCTCCGAGAGGGCAGACCGCCTTGAGAGGGCAAGCTGCCATGGGCGGGGCACAGCCGCCGTGGGCAGGGCAAAAAGCCGCCGCCACAGGCAGGGCAAAGCCACCACGGGCAGGGCAAGTTGCCCGCGAACAGAGCAGAGCTGCCCATGAGCAGAGCAGAGCCTCCCATGAGCGGGGCAAGCCACCTGCATGGTGAGCTGACTCGGTGCGTCGCCACAACGGGGGGAGACAAAGCAGACACAGAAGAATGCAAAAATGAACACAGCAAGAACAAGCAGAAAGGGGGGATATGCAACAAAAATAAAAAAATTTTTTTAAAATTAAAATGTCATAGTTTATATGCTCCACTGGAAACATCCCTAACATCACACAAGAAGAGTGAAGCATGTGACCAAGAATATGAAAGTTTTTCAGCATGACCTTTCTTGAGATTATATGTCCAAAAACAAGGGGTCAGATTGCTATTAAATCAGTATTCTTTCATATGGTTCTGATGGCATGTGGTGAGACAGAAGCTAGGCCTGAAAAATTAGATATAATAAAGTTATAGCCTCTGGAGTATAAAGTTTTGGGTGTATTCATAGGGATACATTTTTAAGACAATTCTACTTTATAATTTTCAATCTTTTTGCTTGATTTTCTCTTTTGCACAGTTTACTAATTGTTTGTAATTGCCACCAAAGGATGAATAACTGAATAAAACTCTCAGTTTATTCTCACTGAAACATATACTTTATTCCAGGTCAATCCAGAGTCAAATGGGACCAGTGATATTTTGATCACAAATTGGTATCCTAATAGTTTTCAAGGCTGTTTAGAGTTTGAGACTGCTACAGAGAGATCAGGAGTATTTTCAAAAGATTAATCAAAATTTTGAACAACTGTTATGAAAAAGGTACTGGCAATCAAACTGGTTACTGTTGTATAATGGCTAAAAATGAGTAGTGATATTCTTTGGAGGATTGGACTATCTGAAATTCTCTTTTATAGACTATCTCTGTATTCCTTAGAAAGGAATTGATTCTTAAAATGGAAATACTTAGTAAGAATTACTTAATTTTTCTCATAATAAATAATGTGATCACACTTTTTAAAAGCTGGAAAATAACTATAGACATAGAGTTTTGAAAAAGCTTGTTTCTTTACACATTTCAACCAGATTACTGAAGTCCCATATTTGGTAGATAATAGAAGGCCAGAGGGAAAAAAGATAATTGATAGATAGATAGATAGATAGATAGATAGATAGATAGATAGATAGATAGATGATAGATAGATAGATAGATGATAGATAGATAGATGATAGATAGATAGATAGATTGATAGATAGAGATAGATGAGAGAGAGAGAGAGAGAGAGAGAGAGAGAGAGAGAGAGAGAGAAAGATGGATAGGTGGATGGAACGGAGGCAGGGAGGAAGGAAGGAAGTAAAAAACCAATAGGATCAGGTCTAGCACATGGTGCTTTAGAATGAATGGGCTTTAGAGCCAGGGGAGTTGAAATGAGGAATACTTGGAGGGAATATAAATTCAACACTAAAAAAAACAAGTGAAAAATTGACAGGAAATACAGCGAGGATTACTGCAGTAGTACCTCAGATTCGGGAATCTGAGGAATATTCAAGGAACTCTCTTGTCAACGTTAGCCCTCAAATTCCATTTCATGCTTGAGGGCAGGTAATTTAGATTCCTGGGTATTCATCTGATTTAAAGGAGCTGGAATTTACCCAATGTGAAGTTAGTTAACCCTAGTGTTTACTTTAAATCATAATGCTTAACCAGTTCTGTAGACAGTATAGATACATCCTACAACACTGTGAAACTTTTATTTGAAAGATTTATTACTCTTGGACAAAGGAGCTTTGAAATTCCGTCCTTTTTGTTGAAGGGTCTCTAAAATATGAGTTCTTTAGTTCATTTCGTGTGCATTTCTTTCTCTCCATATATACATATATGTGGTCATTTGAGAAGTCCCTTAAGCTGAAATTACTTTGGGATATTTTCTCTTTAACTCAAGAAATAGATGCAGAAAAAGAGGTTTAAGTTCTGGCTTCATGCCAACAACTAACAGTTCTCTTCAGCTCCTTTCTGTGCTGCTTCTATAATTGGATGGATGATGGTGACTTTTAATGGCTGCTTTGGGGCTTTGGAAAAAATATATATCTATATTTATATAGAAAATAATGCTATTAAGGACAGGAGATTGTTGAAAGCTTTACTGACTTTCATGATGTGAAAAGAAGACGCCAAGATACCTTATACTTTTGATGCCTGAGGGCCACTAACCAAAAAGGAAAAGGAGAAACACACACGCATACACACACACACTTTTTGTGGCTCTGATTTGAAATCATTTTTCTTCTTTCCATCTATGGGTGCCCAAATAGGGTCAAAAAGCCATCACCTCAGTTATTTTTTGAAAGGGTAAAAAATATCTCAACTTTCAGCACACATTCCCACCAAAGTGAAAACTAAAGTAAGTTGAGCTTCAAGTCACTAATGTTTTCTTCCTGTTATATCTATAGCCTCATGGTGAACTTTAGAAGCAGGTCCATATTTTTCATATTATTTTTCCCCTGACATAAATGGCTGATAATTAAACTGAATTCTTTCCCTCAAGAATGAGTTTGTCTCTGCAGTGGGATAAGTAAAATTGGTTTGAAATCTAATCCAAAGTAAAATCAAACGTTATCTCTTCTTTTAACAAATGGAATTCAAGTAAGTTACAACATGTATTGTTTAATTTTAAGAGAAACTATGAGCTCATGTTATGACCAACTCTATCATTTTGTGAAATCTCAAATTGAATATTTTTATTTTAAAGAAATGAAAACAATTCCCTCAATGCACCTCATAAAATTCTTTTTCATCACCACCATTAAAAAGATAGAATGGATTGGAGGTGAGATTATTCATAATGACTACTATTGGATAACAGTCAAATGTCAAAGCAAGACACTATATATTTCACATATACTAATTTTAGTTTGTAAAGATAATTTCATTGTTTAAAGTGATATAAAGCAAAAATAAATTTCTTGTGGGATAAACTTTAAATGTTTTGGAATTACATATAATGGAAAAGAACTGTAAGGCTAGCATATTATCACAAATACTTATGAGGTATTCATTTATTCCTTGGGTAAAGTTTTGGGGATATGTATTTGCATTGCTTATAAATTACACTATTACTATGTCCATACAATCAAAATGTTCCTGATGCTCAAAAATTTGAGTATGTAGCATATTTAAACAGACCTTCCTAGTCTTCACAATTCTGTAGACATGGTGCTATGATTCATGGCTTATATAATTATTATGGAACTGTTTGTGCATCATACTGCCATTCTGCTGAAAAAGTCCTGTTCATAAAGAATGCAATCAAGATATGGAAAAAAGCCAAGAAAAGTAACACTAACAGCAAATCCCCAAATATCATTATCTTATTTTGATTTTATTTTGGTAGTTTGATTTTTTATTTTTTTGTCCATGATTCTATTTCTTTTGGATTGATAAGCACATGAATGATAGGTCCCCATTCTCTCTCACCCAAGTACTCATTGCTCTTCCACCCAAGTACTCATTTGTCTGATAGAAAGCAAACGCCCAACCTATCTTTGTATAGTAACATACCTTTTCTGAGCAGTTATTATATGGTGTCTTTTTTTATTCTTACTTTATTCCATACATAGGCTGAAACTGCTGGTGTTATCCTTAGTTTGAAAGAAGAAAATTAGGCATATAAAATGGTAGTCCATTTCCTATAATCACAGATCTAGTGGCTGATTTATTCTTACCTTTTGTAATATATGAAGTAAAATTCTAAGCAGTCAGTGCTGTCTTTATTTAATACCTTTTTCAAGGTGTTCTTTTCTTTATTTTATACTTGAAGAAATTGACGTTTATAATTACTTATTATTATAAGTTTATATTACTTGTTAGTTATTACTTATTAACTAACAAATGATAGTCTGAGATTCTAATCTGACTAGGTCTGACATCAAAGGATATTCTTCTCCAAATGTATATAACCTCTTAAATTGGTTTAGTTTTTGAATTATAAATGGTACTTTGAAATAACCATACTTTCTTTTTATTTTTTTGGCTGACATTTAATTGAACACAATTTAATGCATTCATAAAGTGTATTATTAGAGAAATAGCAGTTGTGTAATTATTTTGCAGATGGTTAAATATATTGTTTTATTTCTATTCTGGCATTTGTCACACTGCAAGAATCTGAGTGGTCTTGGTAAAGGACTACTGTGTCTCTGCATAGGAGATAGCTACCACTGCAGAAAGGAAGAATAACATTAATCAGAATAAAATTTCATGCTAAGGTAGGAATTTTTATCTTATTAAATATAACTTATGTGTGCATAATGTTCACATTAAGAGGTAAAAACCATAATACCTTTGTAACAACTAACAAGCTTAATAAATAATGTACATCTCCATCTTCTTTTGGCAGACCTTCACAGCAATCCCATATTTAGTATTAATCGTTCTCACATCTGGTGACAGACTTCAAAATATACCTACAGACCAGCAAACGATATGTAGTTTCTTTTGTATATTTAAAAATTATATAGCCTGCTTCTAAGGTACAGGCACGTAGGCCTGTTGAAGACTAGGACTAGGCCAGGACAACAGAGAAAAGCCCCTGCCCCCGCCATCACCTGAGTGAGCATCTAGTAACAAGCAACAGAGTGTAACACTGGAAGTGGGCAAGGGGTGGAGAGAGACCGCATGTATGGCACAAACATACAAGTAAGGCTCATTGAGTAAGATCAATGAGAAAATCCTTCTGGCTCTCCAGCCCACTCTGACTTCAGGCAATTTAAGTGCAACACTAAAGGAATATGAATCCTGTTATGTCCTAAATATAACCACAGCAAAAACAAAACCCCAGTGTATATTCCACACTAACAGTCTGACAGAAGAGGTGTGCTTATTTGCAGACAAAAATACTATTTGTCTCAGTATCAGTTCTTACATATTAGGACCAACATTCAATCAAAAATTACAAGATGCAAAAAAGCAAGAAAAATCAGCCCATTGTGAAGATAAAAAGCTATTAAAAGAGCCACACATAGATCCAGATGGCTCAACTGGCAGACCAAACTTTAAAATAACCATGATTAATATGTTAAAGGATCTAGTAGAAAAGAAAACATGCAGAGGAAAATGGGGAATTTCAACAGAGAGGTGAAAACTTGAAGAAAGAGTTAAATGAAATTAATAGAAGTGGAAAAGAAAGGTAACAGTGGTAAAACAGTCTTCAAAGACCTCACCTTTCACACAGCTGAGGAAAGTTAATTAAAATTGAAAATTATTCAAGAAAATTACCTAAATTTAAACATAAATGATAAAATGAAAAAAAAGACCAAAGCATCCAAAAGCTATAATACAATATCAGAACATTCATATAATTAGAAACGCACAAGGAGAAGAAAGAATGTAGCAGAAAAAAATGTTTGAAAGATAATATATTTCCAACAGTAATGAAAAATAGCAAATCGCAGAGCCGAAAAGCCAAGAGAAACCCAAGCAGGATAAATAGGAAAACATACACACACGTGTGTGTGCATAAACATACCCTCCTATATGTATACATATTGCTAAAAAGAAAGATAAAAAGTTAAATGGAGCATCTTGAAAGAGGCCATATACACAGCCTATATACAATACAAGAAAAAGTTAAGAATTGCACAGTCTTCAGAAACTATGCAAAACTACAGATAATGAATTGACATTTAAAAAACATTGGAATGCAAAAACTAAAACACACACACAAAAAAACTGTCAATTCAAAATCCTATGCTTAGCAAAAATATCTTTCAAAAGATAAAGGGAAAATAAAAACTTTTTAAAGGAAAAAAACAACAAATGTGGTAGAATTTATTGTGAACAGAACCTGTGCTATAGGAAATGTTAAAGAAGTTTCTTCAGGTGGAAGGAATATGATACCAGACTTAAACCTATACAAATAAATGAAGGTCCTCAAAAATGGAAAATAAATCATGGTAAATATGAAATACTATTTGTGATTTTGATTTATAGAACCTTATGCTATTTACTTTTATGGACTATATTGTGGGGGGGGGGTTGGTGGATTTTCTTTTTTTAAATAAACTTTATTTTTAGAGATTTTTTAGGTTACAAAAAAGTTACGTCAAAAGTATAGGGGAATCCCATATAACCCATCCCCTTCCCCTCCCACATTTTCCCATGTTAATAACATCTTACATCGTGTAATTTATTTGTTACAATTGATGAACCAATATTGAAGCATTACTACGAGACAAAGTCTATAGTTTACATTATGGTTTACACTTTGCTGTGTACAGTTTCATAGGTTTTGACAAAATGTATCATGGCCTATATCTGCCATTTTAATATCATGCAGAACATTCCAATGCCCTAAAAATGCCCTGTGTTCCACCTATTCTTCCCTCTCCCACCTATTAGAACTTCTGGTAACCACTATCTTTATATCAGTGTTGCAAGTTCTTCCTTCTGTTACTACAATACTCAAAAGCCTATGTTGGTCCAGAGTTGCATTCCCCCTTACGTTTGTTCATGCCTCAATTTTGAGGCTTTGGAGATGATGTTGCCTTCTCTGCTTCAGGTTGGGCAGAGGCTTAGATCTTATGGGGCAGATGGAAGGAACTATTTTGCTTGCAGTTGTAGATACTATAGGCAAGGCACACTACCCCATCAGTGGGCCTTATCCTGGAATATGTGATAATCTGTTTCCCCAGTATTGTGTTAGGGTCTTTTATACTTTCCCTACACATGATTCTTCTACCCCTTTTATTTGAACTTATAATTAACACTACACCCATTAAATATATGTCCCAGAAACTTAACTCTTTGGTTTGTTCATGTGCTAGTTGAGCTAATACCTACTCTCCAGTCCACCAGACTCTCCCAGGACAACTAACAAAATGATGATGATGGACAACTCATATTCCAAAAAGATGAAGAGTATATTGTGTTTTAGAGAATTCCTTTTTGATTTATAGAGCTAGTTCATATATTTTATCTATTGAATAGTATTCTGTTGTATAAATAAATATCAATTTTAAAATCCATTGTTTGATGATAGAGATTGGCTTTTAATTTTTTTTCTCTTTTGCACACATTATGTCAGTGAACAATCTTAATACATGTCTCCTGATAAATTAGGCATGAGAGTGTCTCTATGTTATAGAAGTGGGTGTTGAATAACAAGTTAAAACATATGTACCATGCATTTTCAACTTAAAGAGATATTGACAAATTGCTTCTCAAATTGCTTAAACAATTACCCCTCCTAAGAGTTTAAAATAATGTCAATTATTGCAAAGTCTTCCCATATTTGGCAATATCAGGACTTTAAATTTTGCCAAACTTACTGAATTATAGTTGGAATCACATTGTCAATTTACTTTACAGTTTCTTGATTACTAGTGATGTTGAAGATCTTTCCATATTTATTGGGCATTTAATTTCTCCTATGGGGGACCGGCTGTAGCCCAGTGGATAGGGTGCCGGTACACCACATGGGAGGCCCCGGGTTTGGTTCCTGGGGACCTCTCTGAGCTGGCAGACCGCTTGAGAAGGCAAGCCGCAGTGGGCGGGGCAGAGCCGCCGTGGGCAGGGCAAAAAGCCACCACGGGCAGGCAAAGCCGCCACGGGCAGGGTGAGCCGCCTGTGAACAGAGCAAAGCCGCCCGGGAACAGAAGCAGAGCCGCCCCCAAGCAGGGCAAGCCGCTTGTGCAGTGAGCTGACTCGGCACGTCGCCGTAGTGGGGGGAGACAAAAGCAGACATTGAAGAACACAAAAAATGAACACACAGCAAAGAGCAAGGAGAAAGGGGAGGGATATGTAACAACAAAAAAAAAATTTCTCCTATGGATCAATGTTTTCATGTTTAGTCAACTTTCAATAAGTCTAATAAGTTCTCTTTCTCTTGTTGATTTGGATGGAGTTGTCTATATATTATTTATATTCATCATTTACATTGTCAACAGTTGTTTTTAATTTTACATCTCTACTTTTTTATGCAGTCTTTGGAGGCATGGAAAATTTTTAGTTTCAATCAAACTCAGTTTATCAATCTTTCAAACTTACATGGTATTCACATTTTAGGTATTGTTTAAAAATCCATCTTAGTCCTAAAGATGTTTTCTTCTTTCTATTTCCAGTTTAACTTTTCAAACTAAGTTCTTAAATACATATAGTATTTAATTTGGTATTGTATATAATATAGTGAGTAAATCCTTATTTTCTTTATGGAAAGGAATTGCCATATCATCATATATTAACTAGACCACTTCTGCCCTTCTGATTTTTCAGCTCTATTAAGTTATTAATGAAATATAATAAAATGCATGTATTTAAACTGTACAACTTAAGTTTTACATATATATGAACTCATAAAATCATCACTACAATCAAGAAAATTAACATATCATGAATACACACACACCAAAATTACTCATATCCCTTTGTAATCCATCCCTCTACATCCTCCTTGCCCACTGTGCCCTGGGCAACCACTTCAATTTTTTTCTGTTGTCTACTTTCTATCTCCTTCAAGGAAGCCAATTACATGTAGATTAGGCTACTTGAAATTATCCCACAGTTCTCTGATGCTCTGTTCATTTATTTTCAGTCTTTTATCTTTGTGTTTCATTTTGGATAGTCTCCTTTCGTAAGTGGTTTTCAGATAATGCTGAATTTAATCTGCTGTTAATCTCAGCATCTCAGGCATTGTAGTTTTCATCTCCAGAAATTTGATTTGGGTATTTTTATATATTTTTCATGTCTATATTTAGCACACTCAACCTTTCCTTTCCTGCTAAACATTTGAAACATATGATTCATACACATACATACACCATATCTTAATATCCTTGTTTACTAGTTTATTAATCTATAGTGATTAATTTTTCTCTTTATCATAGTTTATATTGTCTTGATACTTTGCCCGCTGGTAATTTTTTGTTTGATGCCAGACATAGCGAATTTTACCTTGTTGGTTGCTGGGTATTACTTTTATACCTAAAAATATTCTTGAGCTTTTACCTTCTGTGTAGTTGAGTTGCTGGAAACCAGTTAGCTCTGTCTTTTAAGTTTGTGAGGTTGGATAAGAACAGCCTTTAGTCCAGAGCTAAATTTCACCACTACAATGTATACTCCCCAATGTCTCATGAATTACAGGGTTTTTTCTCTCTGGAGGGAGGAAACACACACTGGTCCTAGTACCTTGTGAGCCTTAGGGATTGTTTCCTCTAAGTCTTTCCTGGGCCTTGGGAACTTTCTGATCAGTACTCAGCTTAAGACTTGAGGGTGAACCTCTGCAGATCTTCGGATCACTATCCCTTCTGGTACTCTTTCCCATGATCTCTTTAATGTTTTATTTTAATTAGTTATTTTAACAGATTATCTGAAACTAACATTATTTTATACCTCTGTGATAAATCTGACCTGATCAATTTTAAAATAAGTTGTTAGAGTTGAATTGCTGATATTTCATGTAGTGTGGCCATCATGAAAATGTGCCTCACAGACCTCCAGCTACAGGAAACATGATTTTTTGAAGGTTCAGTTGCTTCACTGGGAAAACCATTGCCTCATTGGCACCAAGGCCAGACTTTGTACGGGCCACGGGTTCTTACCAGCCAATGACTAAGTTTAACAGAGATACAATACTAACACAAGACTAATCATAGAAAATAGAAGACTCCTCTGATTGTGGACTTCAGCTCAAGGACTCCTCAAAAGCTTTCCAAACCACTCTTAAACTTTACAACAGTATATGATGCTTCCATCCAATCTTACCTCACTCTCTTCTTCACTCTGGATCAAAATTGCATTGTGGAGTGATGGCTTTGCCAGACTTTGCTGGCTTCCTCCCCAATTTCTCTCACTAGCATTTCTCCAAATAAAATCCTGTACATTTAATCCCATCTTGGTATCTGCTCATTGGGAGACTTAGACTTACATGAGTGGTACTGAGACTGAGTATGAGACTGGGATTTGGGACTGGTTTTATTCACTGCCTGACAGGTGAAAAGAATGATATTTTTGTTGTAGGCAGGATATGGATAGTAGTCAACACAATGTGGTGGTTCAATGGGAATGCTATGGCAGGTATAAATTTGTGGACATTTGAAAAATATGGTGGTAAAAATGTCTGCAAGGACAGCAGAGTTGGCTGGTTACAGCTAAGTTCTACTGAAGCACTACAGCAGATAAGGAGAAATGGAGAGCTGGCAAGAGACAGTTAATGACTAAATGTGAGAGCCAGAAGGATTTTTACCTCCATCAGTGGAAGGGCAGACACAATTGAGCAACAGACTGAAGACTTATTTGTAAGAGTTGAAGAGCTCTAAAGACAGTTGAATGCTCAACAATGCAGGTTTATTATGTGAAGGGTGGGCAAACCTGATATATAGAAACATGATTTGGGGATATCAGTGTGGATGTCTCTGAAAATGGTGATTCTCCAACCCCCTTGGACCCTTTGGGCTTGCAGAAATGATCCACTGTTCCTTGATATGACTTAGCACTTATGCTGTGCTGGAAGATTCTACATAAGTCTCCCCCATGTAAAACAAAAAGTGATCCCTCAGGAGTTGCCTCCACATCCTCTCTTGGCTTCCAGGCCAAAATCTGGGGTTAAGCCCCAGCAACATTTGGCTGGGGATGTGCTGAACTTGATGAAGGAGGAGAGAGGTCATTCAGCTAAAGAATTGCAAGATTTAATGGGCATGTATTGACAGGAGCTAGGAGAATACACCTCAGGTTGGATTTTGAGGGTGGTTTTCCAAGAGCATCAGAATGCAAGACTAGATTAGACCCTCTTTGAATTGGGGATAACTTTTTAGGACTAAGTGTTTAACTCACTTGGAAAAATCCCAGAGAATGCACAAACATGCTACTGGGTTTCCTCTTAGAAATCTGAAATCTGATGGCCAACTTTCAGTTAAGTGGAAATGCCTGAGTTACCACAGCAGAAGGTGGAGGAAATAATAAGTAGGCTGAGGGAGGTAAGCATGTCTATTAGTCTGCCAAAAGGGTGCTGATACAAAGTACCAGAAATCTGTTGGCTTTTACAAAGGGTATTTACTGGGGGTAAAAGCTTACAGTTACAAGGTTCTAGAGTCCAACTCAAGACACCATCTTTCTCACCAAAGTCAGCTGCCACATGTTGAAGAAAGATGGCAGGCAATCTCTGCCTGGTCTCTCCTTTCTTCTTCCTCTTAAGGTTCCATGGGCCCAGCATCTTTCAATCTCAACTGTAGGCTGGCATGGGGCTCATTTCTTTCCGGGCCTTCTTAGCTGCTCAGCTGCTCTGTTCTCTTCAGCTGCAAACTATTAGGTGAATGGCTTATCTCTCCCAGGGTTTTAGTTTTTTGATCCTTCTTCTTTCTGTCACATGACGAAGTTCTCTCCTCTGGCATCTATGGAGTGCTCTCTTCTCGTGTGTTTTCTTGAGTGAGTGTCCCTTATATCAGCCCACCAAGGGGGTGGGGACTCAATCTGAGTCATGCCCTCCTGATGTGGTTGAATCAAAGCCCTAATCTTAGCAGGTAATTTAATCAAGACATATTAGCTGACACTAATGCATTCAAAGGATATCACACCCAGAGGAACAGACCAGTTTACAAACATAATCTTTCTCTTTTGGGAGGGGATTCATAAATAATATCAAATTTCCACAGCATGGATATATCATGTAAGGCCAGAAGACCATGGGAAGACTAGTGGATGCAATGTTCTCCAAGGCCATAAGGAATATGCTAGTGAGAAAGGCACCAGAATCACTAGGTAGTTTTGTTGTGGCTCTCCTCTTCAGGTTGAGGAGGATAGTTGGAAAGGTATTCACAAGATTGTGCTTGTTACTATCCATGAAGATGATCAGATCCCCAAAGTAATGGAAGAAATGAGAAAACACACACACACACACACACACAAACACACACAGCAAGAATAGGGAAGGAGGTCAGTCTCTTGAGTGACAGTCATGATACTTCATTTAGTTCCAATACAAGTCAATTTTCATATCCACCACCTGTTAACTTAAGAAGTGACCAGATTCCTAGGAAGAAAGATCTTGCAACATCATGGCAGCAGGTATATACCATGATAATGCTCCCTTCCTTCCCCAAAGGAGCCTACAACCAATTATTCAGATGATTTTCAACTGGGAAAATGGGAATGCCCAGGCATTTCAAGGATTATATGGTTCTTCAGATGACATTGACATCTGGAGAATCAAAGAATCATCAAAGGCCCTGTTTTAGATGCTAAGCTGCTCAAAGCAGCTACCATGAAATGTGATAGCTTTTACAATGGGAATTATTAGCTTATAAACTTACAGTTCTGAGGTTGTGAAAATATCCAAATCAAGGGATCAACAAGTTGACAATCTTCTTCCTGAAGACTAGCTTCTGGCAATCCTGGACACTTCTGTCACATGGCAAGGCACATGGTATCCTCTGCTGGTCTCTTCCAGGCTTTGTTGCTTCCAGCTTCTTACTTCTGTAGCTTTCTCTCTCTTTGTCTGAATTTCATTCTTTTATAAAGGACTCCCCAGTAAGAGGATTATTATAGACCTACCCTGAACATGGTGAGTCATACCTTAAGATTCTACTCACCAAATATCTTACTTACAATGTGTCCACACCTACAGTATTGGGTTAACTTTAAGTACATACCTTTTTGGGGTACATACAGCTTCAAACCACTACAGGCCCCTGTTGGGATAGGGGGCCTATGGAGGCCAGGTAATAAATGGAGCCCTCTCTGCTAGTAATCATACTCAATTTCAGTAAGTCCTACTACCAGTAAACCCAAAATCCACCCAGTGATATTCTTTAATCCCTGAGTACTTAATTGGAATTGATATACTTAGATGTTAGTGTACCTCCATCAGTTTTGAAGAAGGGTTGTCATAGTCGGGAAGTTCAAATAAAAACCAGTAAAACTCTCCTCCCCTCATCTTTTTTTTTTCATTTTTTAAATTTTATTACATATCTCCCCTCCCCCCTCCCCCGCTGCGGCGACACGCCGAGACTGGTCACTGCGCAGGCGTGGCTTTCCCCGCTTGTGGGAGGCTTCTGCTTCCATTCACGGCCGGCTTTCAGTTCGCGGGCGACCTGCCCTGCCCGTGGCAGCTTTGCCCTGTCCACGGCGGCTCTGGCCCGCCCATGGCGGCTTGCCATTCTCAAGGCAGTCTGCCCGCTAGGAGAGGTCCCCGGTAACCGAACCCGGGGCTTCCCATGTGGTATGCCGGTGCCCTATCCACTGGGCTATCCAGCTGGCCCCCTCCCCTCATCTTTTGCCAAAATTGTAAATCAAAAACAATACAATATTCTGAGAGAGGAGAATGGAGGGGATTAGTGCCACCATCAAATATCTAAAGGATGCAGGGTTGATGGTTCCTACCATATCTCCTTTTAATTCATCAATATTGAGCCTGGAGAAACTGATGGATAGTGGAGAATGACTCTAGACCAGGAGTCAGCACACAAGCCTGTGGCCTGTTTTGATATGCCCAGCAAGCTAAGAATGTTTTTTAAAAAATATATTTAAAGGTTTATTTTTTTAAAAAAGAGGAAGAATATGAGACAGAGATTGCATATGATCCACTAAGCCTTAAATATTCACCATCTGGCCTTTTCCAGTAAAAGTTTGCCAACCATACTCTAGACTAATATAGACTTAAACAAGTAGTAGCTCTAATTATAACTCATGCTGAATTTGGTAGCATTATTACAAGAGGTGATTAATAAGATCTCAGCCACTTGATATGCAGCCATTGATTTGGCAAGTGCATTCGTTTCCATTCCAACTAGAAAAAAGGAATCAGAACAGTTCACAATCACCTGGGTGGGACAACAATATGCCCTATGGTTTTGCTTCAGGGCTGTGTTAACTTTCCCTCCCTCTGTCATGGTATGGTTTTAAAAGATTGGAACCACCTGAGCATTGAAAAGAACATTACAGCGATCTATCACATTAATGGTATGATGCTCATTAAAAAGTAAGAGGTAGCTAGTATGCTGGAGGCCTTGGTGAAGACATATGTACTCTAAAGGGTGGGAGAAAAACCTGGTCAGGTTCAGGAACTGGCCACTTCAGTGAAATTTTTAAGGGCTGAGTGGTTACAGGGTGTTGGGAAATTTCCTACAAGGCAAATGACAATTTGTTGCATCTTTTATCCACTACCACAAGGAAGGTAGCATAGCACCTGGTAGACCACTTTGGGTCCTGGATGCAAAATATTCCAAAATATGAGCAGATAATGTATCTGCTCTTATACTTGGTGGTATGAAAGGCTGCTGCTTTAAGTGGGGCCTGCAGCAGGAAAGGCTGTTCCAGTAGATGCAGGCTGGAGAGGAAATTTTTCCTACATGTACTCATTACAATGGGGCAGGGGAATTTCAGGATGTTCTCAAGCGTTCTCTTGGTTTCCTCAGATTTTTCCTTGTCTCTATTGTGTAAAAGCTGACCCATCTTGGTGATCAAGGTGGATTGCCCCTGCAGGTGTGGTAACTCCTTTTCTTTCCATTTGGTCCCTGAGTACAAGAAGTAACTACCCTAGTGTCAGGTGTACTTTTTAGGTTGACAAGAACTTTTCTATATCCCTTGGCAAAGTGAGTTTTTAAATTTCTACTAGTGTTTTTCAAATTAAATTCAATTAGTCTAATATTAATACAACTATGCCAGCTTTCCTTGATTAGTATTTGGTACGTTATTTTACATTCATTTATTTTCAAACTTTCTGTGTTCTCAAGTTCCTAGAGTACTTATAAATATTATTTGTTAAGATCATTTTTAGAAACTCTGTATGATGATCTGTCTTTTTATAAATGAACCTAATCTATTAACATTACCCAGTGTACTTTTTACTTATAACAATTTATTTTACAGTTTGTAATAGTTGGGAATTTTTGTTTGATTGATTCTTTTATTTCAGGATTTCTTGTTGTTTTGTAATGAAGGGTTTTTACATTTCTGGACACTACTATTACCCAAACATATATTTCAATTTGCTTTGTATCATTTTGGGGGTTTTCTCTGCCCTTTTTGCTTGCTAAGGTACATGCCTGTCACTTAAATGCGCATTTTGAGAAAAAAAATCCCCTGGGGATGTTATGCAAGTTGTAGGCAATATAATGTATATGAGATTCCCTGAGGAAAACTGCATTTCTTCCTGATCATCACCTTTTTTTGAACTTAATATTTTACCTCATTATTTTAGCCAAAAAGATAGAGTACCTGTAATATTTTTTATGAAATTTAAAGAATTTACAAGACCCTGAAGAAATATTATATTTGTGTGGATCATTTAAGCCTGGCATAATATAGACAAACATACACAAACACACAATGTCTCACATACAACCTCCCCAAAGCATGCGTAAATGCACACACACACACATACACACAACACATACAGGGTCTCATTAGTTTCTTGCTTTTTCTATAGGGATATTTAGGTGGAAAAATTTGTAAAATTATATCTTACTCTATGTTTAAATAATGATCCTTTCTTGTGCCCTAGGAGGGAAGGGCACACTGCTGGCAGTACACATGTTCTTCTCTAAAGATAGTAGTGTTGCATTTATTAAAAAATCTGGGAAGGATGATTCTTTGGCTTGGAATGCAGGTCCTAGGTAGGAGGGAAAAGAAACTCATTTTTAGCTTCAGGACCTTGAGTTCCCTTCAGAGTCTAAAGGAACTCTTATGTGGCATGGATTAGAAATGGAACTCATTGCTTTCAACTCTACAAAAGCAGACATTGATTTTCCTAATGTGGCTCCAAATTGATCCTGTATCCTATGTTTTATTTTATTTTACTCTTTACTATATGTTCCATTTTTTCTAAAAGATACTTAGATTACATAAAGTGTTACATAAAAAAATACAAGGGATTCCCATATGCTCCACTCCCCACACCTCCTACCCTTCCCCACATCAACAACTTCTTTCATTAGTAAGGTACATTCATTGCAATTGTTGAACACATTTTGGAGCTGTGCCACTAAGCATGGATTATAGTTTACATTGTAGTTTACACTGTCTCCAACCCAATTCTGCAGGCCATGGCAAGACATATAATAGCCTGTATCTGTTGTTGCAATGTCATTCAGGACAATCCCAAGTCCTGAAAGTGCCCCCATTATTATACCTCTTTTTCCCTCTGCCCTCAACATCCCCAGTGGCCACTGTCTCCACATCAATTACACAATTTCTTCCATTGCTAGAATCACAACAAGTCTACAGTAGAATACCAGTAGTCCATACTCCATCCCCCAATTCTGAGGATTCTGGGATGGTGATGCCCTCTCCACCTCTAATTGAGAGGGGGCTTCAATCCCACATGGCTGATGGATGGGACTCTCTTGCTTGCAGTTGTAGACTCTCTAGGTTCTTGGTATGGTGGCTGTCCATCCTCACCTCCTTGTTAGTTGTCCTGGGTGAGTCCAATGAACTGGAGAGTAGGTGTTGCAACTCTGCTGAGGCTCAGGGCCCAGCTGGCACATGGGCATACACCTACCAACTCCAGCACCAACTATAGGTTCAAATAGAAGGGACAGATGAACCATGTGTAGGGAAATCACAACTGAGTCCAACTCTGACACACTCGGGAACACAAATTCCAAAGTAGGGCCAGCTGGCAAGGCAACAAATTCTGGAGCTATCTGCCATGACTGTAGGGACTTGGGTGTCGCCAGAGCCCTCTGGAGTCCCACCATTTGGGCTAGTATCTACTTTGGCAGTCTATGTGATCCTGCTGAGATGTGCATAAGTGTTACCTCTGGGATGGCCTCCCAACTCACCCTGAAGTCTCTTAGCCATATAAACTCATTTTTCTTTACCTTTTCCCACTTTTATTCAAGGTCTTTTTCCAGTTGTATTGCTAATTGGTGCTTGGTAGTAATCCCTTACTGCCAGGGAGGCTCATCCCCAGGAGGCATGTCCCACACTGCGGGGAAGGTAATACATTTATATGCTGAGTTTGGCTTAGAGAGAGGCCACATTTGAGCAGCATGGAGGCTCTCAGGATGTATCCTATGTTTTAAATGCTTGGTTACCTTGTTTCATGTTACTTTATCCTCTTTATTTTAACATCTAGCCCTTACTCAAGTATTGTATAGATGTCCCAGCCTTGTGCCAGCTGGACTATGTACCTGTATCTGGGCTACAACATTGAAGGAAGAACAATGAATCTACCTCTAAGGAGGCATGATGATGATAGTAATTAGAGAGAAATGTCCCAGAAACAGTATCTTGTTAATACTAAAATAATGGAGGTTGATGCTCCAGTCACTTCTCTTTACATAAAAATTTTCCCTACATGACTAGCAGTGAGGAAACTTAGCAGAAAACTATATTCATTTTCTTACAGAAGGCATACCCTTAATATGAGAGAACTTGGGCACAAAGAGATAATCACATCCCTAGATAATTAACAATCTGTGATTCTAACTTTGTGAACCCAAACACTGTAAAGCATGGCATTCTTTTATAAGCTCTTGTCACCTTGTACTGAAGTATCCCATACATTATCCACACATTGATACCAGTTTATCTTATGTAGCTGGGCCAGTAAGTTTCATCCATAGACAATATGATATGCTATTTATTATTTTTAAATGGCTATCATGATTGTTTTATACATCATTTACACAGGCTAAATGTTATGTCTTCCTTCAATACTTCTCATAGACATTTATTTCTATACTTTTTATCTTAAATGTACTCTACTAAATATTATTTCTATTAAGATATGGTAGTCCAGAAATGCTCAATATATTCTAATGTGGCCCAATCAGAACATAATACTATTCATTATAAGTATTTATTTAACTACTCTATAATTAGGATAACTATATACCCTGATTTGCCTAATACAGTCTTGATTTATTCCCCTTCTCCTGGTTTAATTATCAGTGGAGATGCCCCCTTTTCACTCTTAAAAGGGACTAATTTGACAATAAGTAAAATGGTTACTCCATCTATAACCTCATTTGCTTAGTTTTGTATGGGTCATAATTAAGACATTCCTATTTTTATAAATGGGGTATTGTCTGACTAATAAACACCTTTGTTGAGAGCCTTCCTCCCTCATTTTTCCTGTACTTCTTGTTTTCCTCTTCCTTCTACTGAATTTCTCAATTGCAGAGACCATTTTATGGTATATGATCATTCATAAGATTGTATTTTAGTTTCCCTAAGTTATTCCTATGCTATTATCAAGTCAACAGGTTGATAAAGCATTATTTGAGAGCATTTAGATATATTCTAAGCTAAGATTTTTGAATACTCTCATTGTCCGTTGTGAATTTATTTTCAGAGACTCAAATGATAGATTCTAAATAAGCACATTACTCATGAGATACTTGCATTTGAACAATTGGTCCATTGGCACAGAAAGATTTGCTTTTGTTTCAAATCTGCATCCAATATCTTCCTTTCTTTAATATATTCCTTAACAGTGAGTCCCATCTCTAAGTGTCCATGTTAGGTTAAGTGGTTAGAAGCTGCCCTTTAATATAGTGCATCTTCTATAAATCTAATGCCCTAACATATCTTCATAGAAGAAATAACAGAGTATAGGTACTAGGGCTAAGAGGATTGCTCAAGAACTAATGAATAAGTAATGATACTTCATGAATAATTCAAGATTAGCATTGGATGCCTCAAACAATCTTGATCTGCAAAACAATAAAATCTTTTATTGTGTCCATGTGACATGCAGAACAAATAGAAATGGGGTTAATTGTATCCTTCTTTGAAGAGTGTGCTGTACTATCACATTCTGCTTCTGCAAGACAATTTAAGGCACAGTGAGGGCTTACAGTAAGGGGAATTTAAAACCTTGCTTGGAAGGTAGTATAAAATTTAATTCTCACCATAGAGAGGACTGTGACACAAAATCCTATCATCAACGCAAACACATTTTCATACAAAGAAGATCAATAACAAGGTAGTAAAAGAAGTGTAGGATAGCAAAACATCAGAGCTCTGCCACTTAATCAATGAGATTTTGGAAAATCACTTGAATTGCTTGATGTCAGGTTATATGACTCAAAATTTGTAACCACATTGGCTTTGACCAACTCATAAGGTTTCTGTCACCCAGATAAGTTTACATTTGATAATAGTATAGATTTTTATGGTATTGTTTAAGAGTTTCGTATAATGGTCTCTTTAGAAAATCAGGTGATAGGCTCATTTCTAGAAATGATGGTACAATTTACAGAAACACACACAAAAAAAGGAAGCTAACAAGCCCCATGCAAAAAAAACAATAACATAACCCCCTATTCTCAAAACTGTACAGAGTTGCTATTTGGGATGATGGAAAAGTTTTGGTAATGGATGCCGGTGATGATTGCACAACATTGTGAATGTAATTAATGACACTGAATTATATATTTGAGTATGGTTAAAAGGGGAAATTTTAGGTTGTATATATGTTACTAGAACAATATTTTTAAATGGAGTACTATACAACACAAACATGGACTATAGTTAATAGTACAATTATAATAAGATTCTATCATCAGTTGTAACAAAGTTACCACACTAATGTGAGGTTTTAATAGGGGAGAAGTATTCTGTATTTTCTCTATAATTTTTCTGTAAACCTTTAATTTCTCTAATTAAAAGCAAATAGGGAAACAGATGTAGCTCAGTGGTTGAGTGCCTGCTTCCCACCTAGGAGGTCCTGGGTTCAATCTCCAGTACCTCCTAAAGTGACTGGGTTACTGCAATCACCTTGCGCCCACACGGAGTGGACTGTTGCATACAACTGCTGCTCCATCTTCAGCCCTGGCAGGGTAGGAGGGGGCCATGCTTCATCTGCCTTTCTGGGCAACTGCGGTCAGGATCTGCCGTGCTGCTTAGACTGCTACCCACACCTGCAGCACCATTACTGCCCCTGACCTAGAAGGAAGGTGTGCGGGACTACATCAGTCTCTCTAGGCAACCTCGGTTGCTTTCGGGCGACACAGATTAGATTGCTGCACGCACCTGCAGGTGCATCTTGCCTGCTAGTGGGGAGGAGGGTGTGTGGTGCTTCCTCAGTCTCTCTGGGCAACTATGGGCAGTTTTGGACCACAGTGCTTAAACTAATACCCCCTCCTGTGGCTCTTTCCCCACCCCTGGCGGAGAGGGGGGGTAGGCGGGGAGGCGGGAAGGTGGGCAGAGCTTCGCCAGTCTCTCTGGGCAACTACAGGCAATTTAGGTCCCCATGGTTTGAATTACTGCCCACAGTCATGGCTTCATCCTCACCCCTGGCAGGGAAAAAGGGTGGGTGGAGCTTTGTCAAACTATCCAGGCAGCTGAAGACAGTTTTGACCTGCACGATTTAGATTGATGCCTCCACCTGTGGGTCCATCCCCGCTCCTGACAGGGGAAGAAGCTAGGCAGAGCTTCATTAGTCTCTCCAGGCTTAGTTTGCTCCACACAACTTAGTTTGCTGCCCACAATGGCATCTCCATCCCTGTCCTAGGCAGGAAGGAAGGTTCTGAGGGGAGGGAGTGGGAAGAATAGGTGTAACATGGGGACATTTTGGGGATATTGGAATTGTCCTGCATGACATTGCAATGACGGATACAGGCCATTATACATTTTGTCATACCCTATAAAATTGTTCAGGGCAAAGTGTAGATTATAATGTAAACTATAGTCCACATTTAGTAGCAATGCTTCAATATGTATTCATCAATTGTAACAAGTGTACCACACTAATGAAAGATGTTGTTAGTATGAGGAAGTGTGGGAGGGGAGAGAGTGGGGCATATGGGAATACCCTATATGTTTTACATAACATTTATGTAAACTAAAGCTTCTTTAAAAATAAAAATATAATAAAGAAAAGCTGTTATTAGAGACAAGGAAGGACATTGTATATTAATAAAAGGAACAGTCCACCAAGAAGAAATAGCAGTCATAAATATCTATGCACCTAAGCAGGATGCCCCAAATACATGAGGCAAGCACTGGAAAAACTGAAGGAAGAAAAAGCTGTCTTTACAATAATAGTTGGAGACTTCAATACAACAATCTCATCATTGGATAAAACATCTGGACAGAGGGGCAATAAGGAAACAGAGAACTTGGATAATATGAAGGAACTACACCTAATAGACATTTAAAGAACATAACAACCCAAAATGGTTGGATATACATTCTTTTCAAGTGCTCCTGGATTTAATTCCAGGATAGACTGTATGTTGGGTCATGAAACAGATCTCAACAAATTTTTAAAAATTGAAATCATACAAAGTGCTTTGATCATAATGGCAGAATGGAATGAAGCTGGAAATCAATAACAGGCAGAAAAAGGGAAATTTCACAAATATATGGTGATTAGACATACCACTCAAATAATCCATGGGTAAAAGAAGATATTGCAAGAGAAATCGATAAATATCTCGAGATGAATGAAAATGAGAACAAAACATATCAAAACCTATGGGATGCATCAAAGGCAGTGCTGAGAGGGAAATTTATATCACTAAATACTTACATTAAAAAGGAAGAAAGACCTGAAATCAAAGACCTAACTACAGAAACTAGAGTACATGGGCAGTGACTAGCAAAGGAGAACAGAACAATACGCCAGGCCCTTGAAATTGATGGTTGTACTTATGAACCTTGTTCTTGTGAAATTGAAACTTAGCCTAGTGTATTAGTCAGCCAAAGGGGTGCTGATGCAAAATACCGGAAATTGGTTGGTTTTTATAAAAGGTATTTATTTGGGATAGAGGCTTACAGTTACCAGGCCATAAGGCATAAGTTACTTCCCTCACCAAAGTCTATTACCATGTGTTGGAGCAAGATGGCTGCCAAATTCTGCCAGGGTTCAGGCTTCCTGGGTTCCTCTCTTCTTTGGGGCTCTGTTTCTCTCTGGGCTCATCTCCTCTGGTTTCTCCACAAGGTCATCTGTAGACTATCAGGAGAATGGCTTATCTCTTTTCCCAGGACCTACTCTCCTTCCTCATGACGAAGCTCCTCTGTGTGTTTACTTCCCAGGGCTCCAGCATCAAAATTCTGCATCAGAACTCCAACATCAAAACTCCAACTAACTCCTCAGCTCTGCCATGTAGTTTTATCTCTGAGTCCCCACCCACCAAGGGGCAGGGACTCAACGTCTTACTGACGTGGCCCAATCAAAGCCCTAATCATAACTTAATCATGCCCAGAGGAACAGACCAGTTTACAAGCATAATACAATATCTATTTTGGAATTCATAACTATTTCAAACTGCCACTGACTAAGAGAGAGTTACCTCCTGAAAAGCCACTTGTTGCTCAAATGTGGCCTCTTTCTAAGCCAAACTCAGCATATAAACTCACTACCTTCCTCCCTGGCATGAGAAATGACTCCCAGGGATGAGATTCTCTGTCACCAAGGGACTATTACCAGGCACCAACTAGCAATGCATTTGGAAAAAGACCTTGAATAAAAGGGAGAAATATTAAATACAAATAGGTTTTTATGGCTAAGAGATTTCAAAGTTAGTTGGGAGGTCATTCCAGAGGTTACACATATGCACATCTCAGGAGGATCTCATTTACAATTTTACAATAAAGGACTTTTAAACAACTAAAAAGAAAAGTCATTGATTATACACTTTGGATAGATCGTATGGTATGTTAATATAGCTCAAAAAAACTGCTTAATAAACAAATAATTGTACAAGAATAGCCAGAAATAGCAGCTATGTACAGTAGGGGAAGCAGAGAGATTGAGAGGTGAGAAATTTTCTAGTTTGTCTGTCTGGTTTTTGTTTATTATTATTATTATTGAAATAATGAAAATGCTTTAATAATGATTGAAGTGATGAACGTACAACTATGTGATTATACCAAATATCATTGATTGTACACTTTGGATAAATGGCATGCTTTATTAATATGTATCAATAAAATTGATTTGTTTTAAAACAACTGTAAGCTAATAAATTCCCATTGTTAAATCAACCCATTTCATGGTATCTACTTTCAGCAGCCTAGGAAACTCAAACAATATGGAATTAGGCAACCTCAATCATCATGCATATTGCCCCACACACCCCATTCTCTTGACTCTTGGATCATTTTGAATTTTCTCAGCTCCAACATGAATGTATGAATCATGTGATTTAACTTCTCTAAGAGTCTATATCTATAAAATGAGTTCTTCATAGGGTAATACATGCAAAACTCTTTCAATAAATGTTAACTATTGTTATTCTTTTCTGGAAAATACACACACATCACCTACAATATGAATTATCACACATGAAGATTAACTCATAATAAAGCATAATATTTTCCATTTCAATAGTAATCAAGAAATGTAGTTAAAATAAAAAACTACATTTTTTCCATATAGCATAAGCAAAGAAAGTGTATGTCATTTCCAGTGGTTGTGATGTTACTATGAAATTGGAACTTCAGTGATCTGCTGATGAATCCTGAATCTGTATAAAATTTTTGAAGTTATTTGATGAGTTATATTATGGATCATGTAAATGTTCACACTTTTGAATCTAATAATTCCACCTTTGAATATATATTGAAAGAAAATATCAGTAAAAATGGAAAAGGCTACAGGCATAAGGTATCCACAGCAGTACTAGTTTAAATGGTAAAATAAATAAATGATCTTAATATTCACCAGTGACATATATGGAATGAAATAGTATGCATTCATTTAAATAATAATAAAAATGATATCACAACATGAATAACTGGAGATTCAAAATTTTACCATGGTATCAGTACAACTCCACACTGTACTCAATAGTAAAAAGTTCACCAATTTTGTTATTCAAATAAAGATCTGAGTAGTTTCTCTCTTTTTTTTTTCTATTTTCCAAAGTGTCTTTTTGTGATGTTATTATATGGCTTTCATACAATAAAACTAGTTTGGAATCTTTTGAGAGAAAAAATAATTAATCTAAAGCTTGGGCTAAAATAATGATGTAACATTTTATGTACTATATTGAATATGTAATATATTGAAATTATATTTTCAATAATTTTTTTTCTGTTTATTTTCGAAGAAGCTTTAGATTATATAAATGTTACATCAAAATATAGGAGATTCCCATATACCCCACCCCATCCCCTTCCCATACTTTCCCACATTAACATCTTTCACTAGTGTGGTTCATTTGTTACAATTGAACTCATACTGACATATTGCAACTAACCATGGACTATAGTTTACATTTCAATTTACACTTCAATTTACACTTTGCACCACACAATTTTATAGGTTTTGACAAAATGTATGATGGCCTGTATCCGTCATTGCAATGCCATTCAGAATAATTCCAGTGTCTCAAAAAAGCACCATGTTGCACCTGTTCCTCCCTCTCCCTCCCCTTAGAACTTCTGGTGACCACTATCTTGAGCTCAATGATACAGTTTCTTCCATTGCTAGAATAATAATGTCTACTTTAGTCCATAGTTGCATTCCCCCGTATGTTTGTTCATTCCTCAGTCTTGAGGATTTGGGGATGGTGATGTCGACTCTGTTTTTTACTGAGAAGGGGCTCAGATCCCACGAGTCAAATGGATGTAACTGTCTAGCTTGCAGTAAGATCTGAGTTTTCTACTGCTGAAAGGAACGATACATTGTTTAATGAACTTGAAGGCAATTATTTAGTAATTTTATTTCATAATCAGCTGTTAGTTTTCATTCACATTGATTGTCTGTAGGCTTTTGAAAGTAGTGACAGGTAATAGGCAACCAGTATATAAAGATTGTTTGGTGAAATTTCATTCGCATTCCATTTTCTGTACAAACATAAAGGAATAATTAGGGGATATTCCTTATTCCTTGGACCCAGGCAGCTTTGTTTAGCCTGGTGTCAGGGCACACATCTGGCATTCCCGTGCCTTTCATGACAAATTTTTGGATCTCTTTGAATGCCCGAGGGATGTGCTTCTTGAAGCCCACTCCATAGATAAGTTGTGAATGCTGATTGTGTATTCCCCGATCACCAACTCATGGTGGTGGATCAGATTTTCTTCTTATCACCACCCTTCTTTGTGGAAGCCATTCTGCATGAACTGGAATGGAAAGGAAGAATGCAAAGGATTGTCTGTTTATTGAATTTGAGGTGGTTGTAGGGCGAGCTTTTAGCTGAACTATCAGCCAGAATTTACAAATGCTTCCATATCAGTTTATCCTCTTCAACACATGGACATAAGCCTATCCAGTTAATGGAATTTTGTCTAAACTCAGTCTTCACAAATAACAAAAAACACAAGAGTCCAAAATGTGACTCAACAGACTCACATAAAAATTCTTGTCCAGCATTCTGCAGGAGTAGGGCTGCCTCCAGGGTAGAACACACCGAATCCCATTTCCCATTAAGCAGACATCCCAGTGTAAGCTCCCCAACAATCTTGGGTTCCATTATATTTCCTGAAAACATAGCAGTTCTAGACTAATTCTATTTCATACTGGCCATCCAGATGCACTATGCCTTATTATTACCTATTACATTTCTTCTTTCATGGTTTTGAAAAAAAAAAAAAGCACACACACACAAGCTCATTTGGTTGCTTGTTTTCTATTATATATTTGGAGTTACTCAAATTGTTATCTATAAAATACTTGGAGCAATTTTTTTCCCTAAAACTTAGCATGTAGCTCAGAAATAAGAAGACATTAATAAGTTCACTGATTGTATATGGCTCGCTCAAGCTTCAGTGGGTTGGAGACAACCTTTAGGGAAAGAAATCTACTGATTAAGAGTTGATTTAAGATAGGAAAAAACAGAGAACACCAGGGGTGGATGATTGAGATTCCTCTGTGCTTTCCATTTTTACCAGTATACTTTGACTTTTGCTTCAGGTATTGGAAAGTTGATACCTAGTTTTTAAGCAACTTAGCAAGAATTAGGAAAATGATATAGGAGAAAGTAAGGAAGCACACATATGTGTGTACATACATATTATATTTATATAAACAGATATAGACATTAAAACATGAAATACTTACACATTGTAGTTTACTAAGTGTTTTCAATGATTAATTCAAAGATTAACTTTGTACTACATTTAAGATTATCACAAAGATTTTTTGTGTGTAATTTCTACAAACTTCAACCTTTTAAAAACTTATAATTTTATCTCCCAAATTATAAACCTTACTCAGATTATGAACCTGATGGGATCTCTGTTCTACTTTTTGGCCACACTCACAGATTTATAAACCAATTTCATATTTTCTTGAATAATTTCTTGCAATGTGTGTGTTAGGTTGAATTAGGTACCCCCAAAAAACACATGTTCTTAATCTGTATACCTGTAGGTATGAACTTGTACACAGGACCTCTTGAAAATTTTATTTTTGTTAAAATGTGGCCCAACTGAGTGAGGCAGGATCTTAATTGGATTAATGGATTCCTTTGTAAGTAGAAGAAATTCAGACGTAGAGCAAGAAAGCCACAGGGAGGAGCCAGAAGCCAAAAGTCAAAGCAATAGAAGGAAAAGGAGAGGACGTTGTCATGTGACCAGAGAGCCAGAAGCAAACTTCTAGCCTCTGAAACTGTGAGCCAACAAACTACTGTTGTTTAGAACAAAACCAATGTGTGTATTTGGCATAGTAGCCTGGAAAACTAAGACAATGAATATAGATCTTTTTTACACAAAAAGGTGTGCACAGAGATTGAATACATTCATCTTATGATAGGGGTTATAAATATGGGGTCATTTGCATTTCATAGACACATATATAAATATATACACACACACAGAGTATGACTAAATTTACTGGATGCACATCCATTGTCTTCTCACTAACTCACCTAAAACACAGATTCCCTTGAGCTAGAATCAGAACATGATAACCATGTAAGGCTAAATCAGCAAGGAGGAAAAGTAATCAAATAAGAATCTCTAAACCTTGTTGCAGTGTTAGCACAAAATACAAAAACTCTTTGAGAATGGACCTTGGGAACTGTCAGGACCATAGCTAACCATAATTGTCCAATTGAGGCAAGGGTGGAACAATTAAGACCCAAACCATTTAGGGAGTTATGAACCATAATTTAGCACCTTTAATTGTACCTAAGGTAAAATGGGCAATTATTAAGGAATGTGATGCTTTAAGGTACCCCAAACCATTCAGCAATTATTCAGTCATTCCATGCCACCTCTAACTTTTGGGTGGTCTTCATTAGAAGGTCCCAAGGAAAAGATCTTGAGGCAAAAAAGTTCAAGGAACTAGGATGCAAAGAGTATGGAAACTTAATACTAGAGAATAAACAGATTATTTTTAAAATTCTCAAAGACTTAAAAAGATATTAATTGAGAAGATTGTCTGCCTCACTTTATCTTTTTTCTTGTGTTTCAAATGTTACAACTTTCCTGTTTTTAGTTCTTCTGTTAATTGTCAAAATAATTCTAAATACTATTCTATTATCTCTGAATCCTAATTGATCAATGTTATACATTATATACATGAAATATGAGGCAATGGACTGAAATATGCTACCTCCCACCGTGATTCCTCCCTTCAAGTTTGTTTAGTAATGTTACTATTTTTAATGTTCTGTTGACTATATTTATATTTTAAGTCATAAATCAAACCTGTATTTTTTTTGTTTTTTCCACTACACTCTCATCTGTCTACCTATATTATCCTCTTTATCCCCAGACACATTTTGGTTATATAGATTGCACTGTCAAATTTTATGGCGTTTATATTCTGCTTTGTTACTCTATATCTTCCACAGATGTTAAAAAACCAGTATACATTATTTATAATACTCTTACTCACATACTATTCAATGAAAAATCAAGTAGCGTATAATATATTAAATGTTTAAAAATATGCCATGTTTTTATCTGATTCATTTTGGGCAACTCTGTTTTGCTTGCAATTATAATCACTTTTCATTTTCTGGAAAAAAAGTTGCCTTCCCATTATGTAACTAAGAATGTCTAGATTCTTAATCATGCTTTCTTTAAGTGCCCTCTTTCTTCATGGAAACATTCAACTAAGAGCCCCTTGGCTTCCTGTTCTCATTTATATTGATTACATTTCATGTCTGTGGCCAAACCCCTTCAGTCTGGGATTTCTTTTCCTTTTTCACTTCTGGGTGAGTTCCATTTCTTTATGTAGCCTATGATGTTGACTTCCAAAGATTACTTTTTTTTTATTTTGCTAGAGGACATCAAGTAGATTTTGTTCCTTTTATTATTTTTTATTTCATTGAGGTATGTGTCTTTGTGTATGCTTTAGGATTTTTCTATAGAGATGAATCCATGCCATCTGTGAATTGGTATAGTGTTACTTCTTCTATTCCAATTTGGATGTCTCTTATTTCTTTTTCTTACCATTAACTTATTTTTATTTTATTAAAATTTGTTTTATTCATTATTTTATTAACTTATTCCATATTATAATTGATTGATTAATTTAATTTTATTGTTTTTTATTCTCCAAAACTAGACATGCTTGTCTCTCCCATCATAAAAGTTAAAGTCTCTTTTTCTCTTGATGCATTTCTTTCTTTCTAGCTAACACATTCTCATCTTTGCTGTAGCCTTCTCTTATGTGGGATTTAGATTCCTCAACTCTGATTTATTATGCAGTAATATGCAATCTATTTTTAGTCTTTCAAAAAAATACCACATAATCTTTGGTCCATTTAGTTTCTTACTTCCATTCTCAGTGATATTATGGATATTTTAGATTGTTACCTTCATCTTAATGGGATATATGAAGGGATGAAAATTAAATGCATGTTATCAGGTTGCTATCTTGTATTTGGAAACTTTATAAACTTCTATAATAATAGAATTTTATTGCAAATGGGAGATAATGATATGCTTTGGGCCAGAAATTTATTCTTTAAATGAGGAAACTGGGGTCTAAGTAAAAACATGAGAGACTTGAGCCCAGAAACTATCCTTCCTACTTTCTTATTCCAGTGTCCATTCCTCATCATGCTGTTTTTGTGAGAGTATGATGGGATTAAAGTAAATATTTATATTAGTGCTGCTTTCAAATGGAACTAAAGACAAATACAGGAGAATGAAAATGGAGATAACATGATGAAAACATTTTTTTTTATTTCAGAAAAGTTTAAACTAGGTATGAAACAGAATAGTCTCAGAAGTGTTTTTATTTTTTAATATAGTTTATTATTTTTTAAAGAAAGTTAGATTACATAAATGTTATACAAAAAATGTAGGAGATTCCCACATACCCCGCTCCCTAGCCCTCCCACATTTTCCCACATCAACAACATCCTTCAGAAGTGTTTTCCATCTATTGTATATTGGGGAAACTAATGTCTACTCTGCCCTCCCTCTCTAATACCCATGTTTTATGTTAAACATTCTAGTCACCTAGAAATTTCTAACCAAGACAAATTAAACAAGCAATGTCTCTTCCCAATAATTAGCATTCCACTTAATTCCTTGTAATTTCTTTGCTCAAAATGAAATTTGAAAAGTATTTCGATTTGAAAATTATGGCAAAATTTTGATAAAAATTGTACAATTCCAATAAAATAGAGGTTAGTAAGTATTCCCAGTCCTGGCATTTACATGAAACAAAAAATAGCAAGACCTAGACTACTATTTATGCATAAAGAGAAATTAGTGCTCTAAGCAGAAACATTTACCCAAAGCATGCAATTCTATCTAGTACAACTTCAGTTAGAATAAACTTTTCATAGCTTCTCAAATGCCAGGGCCTTGGTCTGTAACTTTCTGAGTCTGCCTCCTTCTGAGCTTGCTGATAATTTCATTTTAACAGGTAAATTATTTGGAAATCATTACTTATAATAAGGTACAGTGAGGTATTGACCAGCTTGTCATGATCATGGTTATAACTAAGTTATTAAAAATACATAGAAAACATGAGGTTTTATTTAGGTTATAGTGCTATATTTTGTTTTGTTATCTAAAACTCACATCTTGAGTAAGTTTGGAGTACAAGTTATATGATAGCTATAATTTAAGAAGTCATCTTTACACTAAATGGTACTTTAAACATTGGTACTTAAATCAAGGCAAATATAGGCACTTTTTATTAAATAACTTTCTTTTTATAATTTAATTCCCTAATGTTATTCAAGAACATTATTTTCTAAAAGTCTAATACTTCTTTCTGGAATACTGTAAATTGTTTATCCAACCAGTATATATAATCCAGTACCTACTGGACTGATATCACTAATCTATATTCTGCATACTTTCAAGAAAGCTGCCCTCACTGACTGCTGAGACATTATGAAATGCAAGAGAACATTTGGTATCTGAGCCACCAAAACACTATAGATGTGGTCCACATCACACCAAATCCCACACTGAGATTCCTTTTAATTAGCTTATCTCAGTATATAACATATTGATATATAAAAATTAATTTATGGATTTTATAGTGAAAAATGGGTACTTTCATTGCCTAGAAAAATTG
>PVKH010000256.1:0-42423 GCA_004027955.1 Chaetophractus vellerosus
AGAGCTCCATAGATGCCAGAGGACTTTGTCATGACACGAAGGAGGAGAGAACTTTGATCCTGTGGCCCCGGAAAGAGAGACAAGCCCTATGGCAGCCTGTACTAAGAGAAAGGAAGGCTGAACCCTCACAGAGATCAGAAACCATCTTGCTTCAACACATGGCAACTGCCTTTGGTGAGAAAGCAACCTTGAGTTGGACTTTATAGGGCCTTGTAACTGAAAGCTTTTACCCCAAATAAATACCCTTTATAAAAGTCAACAGATTTCTAGTACTTTGCATCAGCACTCCTTTGGCTGACTAATACAATGCCTGTACACATCTAACCATCTTGTAAGAAGTATGATTGAGGGATTTAAAAGTAGGAAGCGACCAGGTCAGATTTGTGTTTTAGACAGCTCGTTCTGACTGCGGTGTCCATCAAAGTTTGCTGTTCCTTAAGGCTCTTTCCTGCATTTTCTCTTCTCACTTTACATATTCTCCTTGAGTGGTTTCATCTCATGGCTTCTATTTCTATATTTATATATCCAGCCCAAACCTTTCTGCTGGGCTCTAACCCCATACACCTAACTGCCAATTAGATATCTCTTCTCAGGCAATTCATAAGAACCTCAATCATATGCCTAAAACAAAATTCACCTTTATTTTCCTTCCCAAACCTCTGTTCTAATATTTTGTATCTTGAAGTAAATAGTGCCATCATCTTTTTATTTGCCCAAAGCCAAAAATTTGAGAATCATTTTTGCCTTTTCCCTTTCCTTTTCCCCCACACCCAGCAAGACTACATATCCTGTCTAGCATATGGTATTCTCAGATCTGTTCTCTTCTTTTCACGCCTTGCCTTCTATGTCCTCTCTCACGCCTGGACTAGAGTAGCTTCTACTCTTCCTACCTTCAATCTTGTTCCCTTCCAAAGAGCTAGCTGGCAGCAAGAGTGATGTTTCTAAAACGCAGATTGGATAATATCATTCTTCCTAAAATTTCTGTCTTCTCTATGACCTTATTTTCAGTTACAAATTTCATAAAACACATGACCCTGTAGAATCTGACCCTTGTTTTTTTAGTCTCAACTTTTACCCTTTCAAATACTGTCTACTCATATAAAGTTTCCTTCAGATTCCAGTACTCACCATATTAAAAATTAAAACTAAAGATTAGGAAGATGCTTCTAAAATAAATATTTCAGTTCCCCCTTTTGAAAAAACTCTTCATTCTACATATATTTTTTACTTCGTTTTCTTTCTTTATGGTTTAAGAAATTATGGTATTTTTTAAAATAGAAAGGGACAGTTTGCCATAATCACCAGCAGATATTGATTATCATGAACTGCATAATTATATTTAGCATAATTTATTGATCATTCATTTCATGGGTGCCCTAGATCTTAAAAGTGAATCCATAAAGTATCTGAGTCTACTTTATATTATTTATACTCAATTAAAATACCAGTTCAAAGATTCCAGAAAAAATTACATGTTGGGATGAGTCCCAATACAACATCTGAGATAGGTAAGCATTTAGTGGTTTAATAGTATAAATGGAAAATCTGGATATATATATATCCACCCCTTTCTCCTTGTTCTTGCTGTGTTCATTTTTGCATTCTTCTGTGTCTGCTTGTCTCCCCACAGTTGCAGCGACCCGCCGAGTCAGCTCACCGCACGGCGGCCTTGCCTGCTCGCGGGCAGCTTGCCCTGCTTGCGGGCAGCTTGCCCTGCCCACGGTGGCTTTGCCCTGCCCACGGTGGCTTTGCCTTCTCAAGGCAGTCTGCCCATGTGGTAAACCGGCACCCTACCAATTGAGCTACAGCCGGCCCCCCTGTTGTTCTTTATAACACAAATTTTGTCATTTTATTTCTAAGATGCTCAATTATAGAATAATGGTATATTCAACTAGAATCTGGGAACAAGTAAAATTTATATTTACCAAAGATATCAATAGAGTTTTCAAACTTGAATCTACTAGTTCTAGAGGCCAGTGAGTCTGCTAGATATAAGAGATTATCAGGGTTTCTTGTTGTTGTTGTTGTTTGTTTGTTTTTTACTTTTCAAGCTAGATGGAGTGCTCAGTTCCTATCTGCAATGGAGTTAAGAATTGTAGGCACACTATAAATTGCTTCTCAGAGTGATTATACCTTTTCAAATATCACGGACTGATTTTACAGTAAAAGTCTAAACTACAAAAGTTGAAATGAGAATACAATTCATTTTACTTGATTCTGTTAAAAAATAGCACTGGCAAACATTTGTGATGCTTTTCTCATCATATATTGGGCTCTCGTGAAGAAATAAACCTCCAGTAGCTTTCATGACAGTATATAATAAATAGACTGATATAATTCAGTTGAGAAGTTGAAAAATGCATAGAAAATAATGGAGCATAACATTGTACGGTTAACATTTATTCATAGATGATGCAATTAAATAAAACAGGCATTAACTTCAAGGTCAGTCAGTAAAGTAATAAAATTGAATATTTTAATTGAATTGTAATTGCTTCCCATTGATACATGCAAGTAAAGTAAAATAGATGTCAGCTCTGCAAATTATGGTTCTTCCTCCTAATTAATTTCTTAATTCTGCATGGAGTTATCCAGTACCTAGGTCTTGTTGTGAGTTTATTCATCCACCAGCCTCCATCAAGGAAATTCTATAAGAAATGATAAATGGTTAGGTGTCACGATTTACAGTATTTTTTTTTTTTGCATGAAGGAGAACATCTTTTAGTAACTGAAAGTTACTTTTTCATGTATTTGAGTTTAAATGTACTCTAAATATACATTAGTCTAGATCCTATGGATTATAATCCTCTTTATTAATGTTGATATTTCTTGATATTGATATTTATATCAACATTAATAAATGCAGCTTTCTCTCTCAATGATATAAAAGTTTCCATAGAGAAGATGAATACCATTGAGACTCACTTTCCACGGTTGACTGGTTCAGGGGGTAAATTGAACTGACTATTAGGATTTTGGTACAGCGCAATTTATGTCCATTCATGACCCAAGCTTCACTAGAAAAGAGGCAACTAAATTGAATGAAGCTAAAAAAGAAACATCTTTTTTAAGACTAGAATAAATTGAAGCTTTTAGATAAAATTGAATTGAATTGAAAAAGCCCATGAGCCATTGTGGCTTTTTCATAGGCTTTTTCACAGTCCCTCAAAGAGTTTTAACGTAATGTAGTTTAATATAAAATAAAATGGGAATGATGACATTATAAAGATAAGGGGAGAGGTTTTCAAATTATATTAATATTGTGTGCGTCTAAATACTAGGGTTTAGTTAAAAAGAGAGAAGATTGTGCATATTGGACTGGCTGCATTTTCCAGTTAAATGGCTACTATTTAAAAATTGAAAAGAGAATCAATGTATAAAACAGATTTAAAAATTACTGAGGTATTGTTAAATATTCTCATACTTTAAAATGATTCTATGTAGTAGTCATTTGAGAACAAATATATTGGTATATTAGCATCATTTCTTAGTTGTGCTTAGAAATATATGTGGATTCTTCTTGATAAAACAAGTAAATTAAACTGAGATGTCTGAACTGTTAATTTTAACTCAGACATGCCTCATTTTTTAAAAAAGGTTTCTTTCTAAACATTTTCAACATAAAACTTAAAAAAATAAGTCCAATGACTAATATAACTTATTTATATTTTATTTATGTTAAGCTGACCATGTCCTTCCTTTCTTGATTTTAAAGGATCTTGAATGTCAGAATTCTAGTGCATGTCGTCTACTTTAAAGAAAGTCCAATGTTTTTCATGTTAAAGTGATCTGTTTTTCTAGATCCTAGTTTTAAAATGATTTATCTAATTGTCTTGCTCCATTTAGAGAAATAAAAATATGTTATAAAACCCATATATACAATCCTTAGATGTTTCTAAATTGGTAAGCTTGTAAAAAAATGTTGAAGTATAAGAAAATTAAGAATTCATTCATTCATTGTATTTATAAAACTAAATTAGAAAGAGTTTTCATTTGCATATACTTTAATATTTATGGTATGTTCTAAGCATTAAAAAAGTCTTGAGGAAAGTTTTGTATCTGAATACATTCTGGGGTATGATGAATAGTTTTCCCAAACATCCCTGGCTAATATTATCCACATATAATAGTCTCAACTGCTTTAGAAGAAATCTCAGAAATCAGGGTGGTTTCTGCTCACTGAGTGATTTCTGTCCATTGCCTTCTCAAGGACAGTACCTTGAGTTCTTTTTCTAGATCCTATCCAAGAAAACACTTCATAAAAATAATCTGAAATGCATGTCATTTGATCCTGAGGTCCCCAATTGTTGGATTTGAATCATGTACCCCATAAATGACATGTTCAAGTCTTAATCTGCATTTCTGTGGGGGTGAACCCATTATAAATAGAACCTCTGAAGATGTTATTAGTTAAGGTAAGGTGTTATTTGTGAATAGGACCTCTGAAGATCTTTTTTAGATGATAGCATAATTTTCAAGTGCCAAAAGAAGTAACATATTACAATGAAACTATTATGCATTGATAAGAGTGAATTAAAAACATTTCAGACAAAAAAAAGTGGAAGAATTTACCACTTAACAGATCTTAAGTAGAAGAATAAAGAGTGGATGTAAGTAAGAAATAGATTTTTTCCAGGGGAAATGAATGAGAAACACTGATGAAATATGTTGATAATTTCATTTTTTTCTTCCTTAATGATGGAATTAAAGTTTTGCACAATAATAAGGGGAAAATGGTGGACTTCTGTTTATTGACTAGTTAAAACAGGCTGACTAAGTCAGAAGGAGGCTGAAGATACTTAATAAATTAAGACTTATAAATTATGGTTTTGAATGAATGTTAAAAATTACAGGTGATTACTAAAAGAATAGAAATTCAGTCTACAACTTCAAAATCAGTATAGTAAAACAAACAAAAATCCTGTTCTATCTGGTATGAGGCAGAAAAAAAGAAAAGAAAAAGATATAAAACAGACTGTAACAGAAATCCACAGTAAGATGAGAGATGGTTTCAGACACATAAGTATTCAGAATAAATGTAAAAAAAAAAACTTAATCTTTTAGAATTATATTTTTAAGATTGGATAAAGCAAAAATAAAAATTTAGTTATGTGCAGTTTACAAATGACATCTAAAGCAAAAGCACACAGAATATTTGAGAATAGATGATGGAAAAGTATATTATAAAATATATATTAAAATTTAAACAAACATTAAACAAAATAAAGCTGATATTGCAATGTTCATAGAAGACAAATAAAATTTAAGATAAAAATTATTTACGGAGATGAAAAGATCACCACTTCTCGATAAAAATAATAATCCCATCAAGAATTTTCAAAACTGTGACTTTGTATACACATAAAAATGTAGCTCTCAGATGTATAAAGCCAAACTGACAGAATTTTAAGAAGAATTATCAAAACCAAAATCATGATGAAAGATTTTACCACCCTTTTATCAGGAACTGATAATTCATGAGGATCAAATATTAAATATTATAGAAGATTTGAACAACACAATTAACAAGAATGATTGTAATTTTGCATTTCAGGGTGGAGAATTTTGCATTCAACACAGAGAGAACACACTTAGGTTTCAAGGACAAATGGAACATTTATAAAATTTGACAAGTGCTAGGTCACAAAGGAACTTTACCAAATTTCAAAGAATTGTCACCATAAAACCACAAATTCAACTTGAAAATGGGAAAATTATATTAATAAACAATTCACAGAAATGAGAATTCATATAAAATGTTGAAAAAAATGTGTGCTCTCAGACAGACATCTGCACACCAATATTCATATCAACATTATTCACAATTGCCAAAAATTGGAAACAACCTAGGTGTCCATCAACAGACGAATGGATAAACAAACTGTGGTCCATTCACATGGTGGAATATTATGCAGCTATGAGAAGAAATTAAGTCGTAAAGCATTTGACAACATGGATGAACCTGGAGGACATTATGTTGAGCAAACCCAGCCAGACACAAAAGGACAAAAGTGTATGGTTGCGTTAGTATGAACCATATATATTGTGTAACATTGTTTGATTTAAAAAAAAATGTATATGTAGCCAGTACATTTAATTGAGAAAAGTATATATTTATTCATCTGTGTTTACTTTTTAGTTTTTAATTGTTTATATATTCAATTATTAAATGTACAAAAAATTAATAAAACAACTACTATGAATATAAAATACAGTCACATAAACACTCGCACATTTATCCTTTCTACTGAAGCCATCTCGATTGGCTCTGCCTTGCAACACATAGAACCAATTTTCTGGAGGCAATTAAAAATGTTGTGGTTTAAAGTAAACTTGTGTTAAGTTTATCAGATTTTGGAATCAACCGTCAAATCTTGAAGCTTTAAAAGAGTTGAATTTATGCTCCTAGTTTTAATAGCAAAGCTCTTCCTTTCAAGAAATAAAATGCTTAAACTATCTGTTTCTAGATCATGATATCAGTTTTTCTCATTCAAATAAGACCACCTGATCGCCTTCATATTTCGAAATGGTTAAAACTCAAGCTACATTGATAATCAGCACCTATTTATTAATTGTCCTTTAAAACAAACAAGTCAAGATGACAATGGGCAATGCCCATCCCAACGAACAGAAAGTGTCTACAACTGCAAGCAAGATGGTTCTATCCATCTGCCACCATGGGATCTAAGCCCCCTCTCTGGGTGAAGAAAAAAAAAGTGTACTCTGATAGTAATCAGAGAAATGGAAAACAATTATATATCTGTCAGATTATCAAAGATTAGAAAATCTGACATTAAATTATTTTCAATATACCTGAAATGGCAATTGTAATTCCATGATTGTGGAAGTGTAAATTAGTACTACTACTTTGGAGAGCAATTTGACAATATGTAATTAAGTTTATATATATATATATATATATAAACCTCCTGTCTCATTGTGATTCTGTTCTATATACTCTAGAAAAACCCTTGTCCATGTTTACAGACACATAAAAGCATATTCATTGCAGCGTGAAAAGTGCTAGTGGCAAATTAGAAACAATTTAGTGTTCATCTACTGGAAAGCCGATAAAATTCTGGTATATACGCCTAATGGAATATAATACAGCAGTGAAAATGAGTGGACTAGAGTTACAGTATTCATGATATAAAGTTATAAAATCTTATCATTCATGTAAAAATTTAAAATATGCAAGCAATGCATTCATTTGTAGTAAACTATAAAAGCCCAATTGAAGTAAAACCACAAACTTAACAAGAGTGGTTATCCATGTAAGGGGGGGGCAGTTTGGATTGAGTAGAAATGAATTTGCTGTGGAATTCTATTGTGTCTGTAGTATTTTTATTTCTTAAAGGAAAGTTACAAAGAAAAATATGGCAAGGTGTTAATGCTTGCTAAAATCTGGGTGGTGATTACATAGATATTTGTTTGAAGTATTTATTTTATTTTTAAAGATTGAATCGCAATGTAGTTGACAGGAAAGGAGGAACTGCACAAAGTAAAGGAATAGTTCATTGATATGTTTACCTAGCCAATTGAAATTCTAGTTTTAGTGAATTCACCATGAGAGTAAGATTGCCTTGAAGGGAGCTGACTCATTCTGCCTAGCATTACTAGTATGAGTTGTTTTGCCTTGGGTTTAATTTACTTTAATACCCATTGGTAGTAAAACCCTGAATCTTTACTGATTGTCTTTTTATCATTCTGATTTGCAGTCATAAGAAATGTCATGTTACCAAACTGGGTATGTTACCAACTGGAAATAAAAAACTATAAATCAATTTGTATCATTAATAAACTGAATGATTTAAACCAATAATGAATAAAAATAACTTATTTAAATGAAGCTAAGCCAATACATGTGTGTCTTAACATGAATAGCTAAAATGAATTTATTCATTTTAAAGCTAACCGGTGGCATGTGTTTTTTCTTTTGCGGGCAAGTTAAGTTTTAGTGTGCGATAAGAGTCTTATTGCTACAATCTTGTCCATCTGTACATCATCACCTACATAACATATACTATTATATCAGTTCAATATCTTTATCAGAGGTGATATACATATTACTGCCACAAGAGTGGTTTTTCAGAATACTCCCTTATTTTTACTTGGAAAGTGCATTTTTGCTCAAGTGATCATTCAAATGAAATGTCACTTCTTTTATAGTAGAATTATTTGTCTCTATGTGCTCTTCTTAAGAGCAGTCTACTGCTCTTCTATTTTCTACCCAAAGTAAGAAGTTTGAAGTTCAGATAAAATAGGATAAATTGCAAAATTCACACCGTTGTCTGTGAGTAAGATAACAATAGTAACTTAAAAACCAAGGACTTAAATCACGTACCTTTGCCTCGATGCTTATTTTTTCCATTCTATTTATATTTGCTCACAAAGGATAAAAGAACTGAAACAGTGCATTTGGTAGTTGACATAGTGCAATTGAATGAAATGGAGGAGCAAAAAATAAAAATAAAAAAGTTACCCAAGGGGAATAAGAAAGCAAATTCTACAAATTCTAGCAAAGTGCATTTTACTTAGGATCAAAGCAATTAAAAATATGCACCCAGTGGTTTTCTGGGTGAAGAGGGGACAAGGGAAGGGGAATGTGTCTCTAAACTTCCAATTTGATAGTTATCTGAAAAAAATGTAACCTTTCTTGGCAGGTTTAGATCCAGATAAGCATCTTGGAAAAACCCTGGATCAAATGGAGCCTTATCTCTTAGAGGTAAGAATTTATACTAGTTTTCAAAATATAGGCATATCAAGGAGGAGAAAATAGTGCCATGATATGCTGATAATAAAGTCAACTTTATTTTAGGAGAAAAAACACATACCTTCCTAATATATTTTTATGAAAAAAATTATACTTCTGAAAGATATGACTATATGTTTTGAATTAATTATGAAAATTATGACCAGCCTGTTGACCAAAACACAAGAGGTAGTAAGCTATACCTAAAAGGAAATTATTCTGTCAGAAAGTATTCTTTTATTAAAATGAACATTGTGTGCTATAGAGAAAGCACTATACTCCTAAAGTATCTGATAGTCTCTGTGATCAGTTGCTTTGCCATCATAAACAATGTGGGTAGAACCTTCCTGTAGGAATCTTTCAGACTCATCTTTTATCCTTCTTTCTCTAAGTCACTGACCAATAGTCACACCCATCTCTTTATTGCTTAAACATACTTTATTTACCCTTTTTCTCCTTAAAGCTTTCCCTTGCCTGAGATATATTTTCCACACATCCTCACATAGTTAATTATCATTTAAGTGGCGGCTCAATTGTCACCTCCTCAGAGAAGCTCTCCTACCATAGCGAAAGCAGATCCCTCCAAGTTATCTTATTTTTTAAAATCTGTTTCTACATCTTTTGTCTGTCCCCCATCCCCTCTGCACTAGAATGTAAGCTTCAGTAATCTTGTCAAAATTTTGGCAAACATGTTAGTACTTCAGTTCTTTCATTCAGTTATTTTTCATCTGTCCATCTATCCATGCATTCATCTGGCCATTAAATTATTTAACAAACATTTATTGAAGTCCTGCGGTGTGACAGGTACTGTGATGAACACTCAGTTTTTCGTGGTGAATTAAATAAATAAGACTCTTGTTCTTGAAGAGTTTATAATCTGCTATAGTTGTTTTCTTACTTGAGGGTGCAGTTCACAGGTACCTTGTTAAAATGCCTATTCTGTTTTCCTGTCCCAAGAGATTTCAATTCAGAACGTCCAGGAATCTGACCTTTAAACCAAAATCAGATAATTCTGACAGAGTAGTCAACTCTATTGTTTATTTCTCTGTACCAAAAGTATGTTTCAGACCCTGTCTTTCTAGATTCTCTGAAATAGGCTGAAACTCCTGAAACTTTGTGAATGGTGTTTCTCAGCTTCCTTTTTGGGCTTCCCATATACATGCTACACCTTAAATATTGTGGTTTCATCCACAGCATTCCTTTTGGGGTGATCTTAAACCTCTCCATGACTAACTACCAATTTTATTCTGATGACAATTAAATCTGTTCTTTCATCATTTTTCTGGGCTCCAGACATGTGTATCTATTTACGGGATACCCTCTCTTAAATGTCCCCCAGCACCTTAACTTCAACTGAGCAGAACTGATCATTTCTTTCCTAACTTTTATTATTTCCTAACAGTGAAGGGGCCCATTGTCTACTCAGTTGTCCAAGCCAGAAAAGTGAATTGTAATAATTGATTTCTTATACTCCTTCATACATAAATAAGGAATCAAGCCCTTTTAATTCTACCTTCTTTTAATCACTACTGTCACTGCATTAGAGTCTCCCCTAGTTTATTACAATACTCTCCTAGCTCAAGTCCCTATTTCCATCTTGTATTGCCCCTTGTCAATCTATTGTCTACAGTACCACCATCATGATATACATAAATGCAAATCTGACATTTCATTGAGGCTCTCCATTGTCTCAAAATAAAATTGAACTCCTTAACATGGCACAGTTTATCCTTGAAGGAAAATGAGACTTGTAAGGTGGTCAGTCTCTTATATCCACCCTTTACTTCATCAGTTTTGACCTACACTCATACCTCATGCTTTTCTGTGTTCTCTTCCCCTTGTCTGCATGCTTTATCTGTCATTCACTCAGCTAAATCCAGTTTGCTCTTAAAGCCTAAATTCAGAATACTGTGACATTTTCTTGCTTAAATAAGCCTCCTTTGAGCTACCATTTTCCTCTTTGACTCGCAGAATGTAGGACTTATATTTTATTCTCCTCTTAAATAGTGCTGATTATAAAATCAAGACATGTAATATGTAAAAAATAAATTGAAATACTATAAAATAATAAAAATATCTTGTACTGACTCCAAACTACCAGTTTTTCTGTCTTTTCCCAGAGCAACTCCTTTTTTCTGTTCTTGCATTCTCTCTCCAAAAACATTTTTTGCTTATGCAAATATATATACATGTTATGTATCCATTTTTACCTAAATGGGATCATATTTTACACATTATTCTCCATATTCTATTTTAGCACATATAAATCCAGTCATTTGTTTTTACAACTTCAATATGTTTCATTGTATGGATATGCTATAATATATTGAACCTGTCTTTATTAATAGCCATTTATTTCATCATGTCTTTTACCATTATAAATAATTCTGGGTGAATATTATTGTACATATAATGATTAGGCCATGTATGAATATATCTATAGGATAAAATCCTAGAAGTGGAAATGCTGGGACAAAGGATATATATGTTTTAAATTTTAATAGATATTGAAGACTTCCATTTTCAGCTTTCTTGGAATAACTTTAATGAGACAACTCTTCTAGTGCAAACAACTCGAAAAGTTGCATGAAATTAAGTATTTGAAGGCCTTAGATAACTACTAAAGCAGTGATAATTTGTGAGGTCAGCATTCTAGAGAGAATGGAAGCCCAGAATATTGCCTCTTTCCCACTGAAGGCATTTACTAATTCAACAATGACAAAAACATTCTAAGAAGCTGAGGAAAAACTCTGGCTGAGAGGCTGAGCAGGGATTTCAGCACTTTCATAGGGTTGGGGAGATAAAAATTAGAGATTAGGGCCCACCAAAGGGGAACAGACCTGGTTAGCTCTCCAAGTTTTCAGTTGGAACTCTTGAATGGGCTGTACCTTAGGAGTAAAGGTAAACCAGAAATAGTCCAGCCCTTGCAAATACTAATACCCAGTTTTAAATCAGTTCAATTCTAAACTGAATTAAAGTGATCTGATTCAATTCTTGCTGTCTGCTAGAAACAAAAGTAATTTCTTTCTGTAGAAACATAGCATGATCCAGAGCTTGAAATTATCTCTAAAATATTATACACATGATTTTCAGCAGGCATTCAAAACTTAACAGGCATATGAGGAGACCTGATGAAGTAACTGATAACTAAGAGGAAAATGGACAATAGAAACAGTCCCAGAGGATATCCAAATAGTTGAATTATCAGACACAGACTTTAAAATAATCATGGCGAATATGTCCAATAAATTGAATGAAAAGATGGAGTATTTGAGGAAGAATTGGAACCTATATAAAAGTATCAAAGAAATTCTAGAACTGAATAATAACAGTACTTGAAATTATTAACACAATAGATGGTTTTACTAGGAAAGATAACATAAAGCTGAATAGACAATTACTGAACTGGAAGACAGGACAATAGTAAATATCCAAACTGAAACACAAGAGAACAGGATGGAAAATGAAGAAAAGGATATAACAGACGTAGGGATAGAAGTATTTTATACACGTAATTGGAGTCGCAGGAGTAGAAGAGAAAGAAAAGAACAGAAGCAATGTTTAAAGAGATTCTATTTGTAGGACCTTGCTTTGGTTACCTTTGCTAATTTTGGTAAGTAGTTTCTCAGGATGGTTAAAAAAAGAAAAAATATTATCCTAAGTGGGAGGGAAAAATATTAATGGGTAGTAGTATATTTAAAATAAGATATCCTTTTTCCTGATAGTTATAGAAAATTATACAAAGCAATCTAAAGGTCTTTTTCTTTGGCTTCTACATAGTCTACTACCTATTTAGCATTTGTTTCTCACCTTATTAACAAAAAATTTAACTGGCACAGCCCAGATTTTAATTCAGACAACTCAGGCTTTTGGTCTTTTCTTTTTTCCTTCCATTTTTGCGTATACTCATTGAGGATCCTAAACCAACTATCTGAGAGAACAGTGATTCCAATATAAAATTATATTTGTATGTGTGCGTGTCTATAAAAGAAGAATGAGTCATCTGTCGAACTTTACCTCCTTTGTGCATTCGGGGGGTATGATTCTTTTTGTTATTTATTACTAGGAATGTATCATCTACATCATTGCACCTCCTAATCTTTATGACTAATGTGATTAGCTTCATTAAGTGAAATAAAAAAATCAACCACATATCCATTTTTTCAACTATAGACATAACTGTCATGAATGTCAAGGAATCCAAAAGAAGGGAAAAAGGCAAACAACCCTTGATTGTATAGGAATGGGGGGTGGATTTAGGCAGAGGAAACCATTTTTGTTTACCCACTCCATTCAGAGACCCTGAGCCACCTCTTTATTTAACCTTCTTCAGGGTTTGGATGTGACTTCTCGATTGTAATAAATCAATTTAGCTCATGTACTAATATGTTTCCCATTATTGTTTTAAATTCTGAAACTTCTCTGCTTTAAAAATATGTAAAAACTGACTAGATGATATAATGAGACTAATGTCTAAAGCTGTCAAGGGCTTATTAATTGGTATATATCAAAATTTAAGAGAGTAGTCCTAACAGAAAAATGGGCTCTCCTAGAGAACCAGCAGACAGAAGAGAATGTCTCAAGATCTAATAGATATGAAGAGATGCTCAAACTGATTAACAATTAAAGAAATACAAATTAAAACAAATAGCAAGATGTTTTGTATCAGTTTGTTTGGCAAAAATTAGAAAACTGGATAATCCTAGTTATTGACAGGTGTGGGTTTGTAGAATTCTTACAGAATGTAGACTGGTACATCTATTCTGGAAAGCAGTCTTGGAAAACCAAGATTAAATATCCCTTTCCTCCTTGGCATAGCAATTCAGTCCATAAGGGGACATAAGTGACAATATTGTTTGCAGGGTTATTTTTAATGGTGGTGAGATTGTTAGAGGCAATATGGACATTCATCCCTGGGAGAGCTGATTGTGAAAATGGGATGGGTGTACATCATAAAGTACAAATCTGCAGTTAGAAAAATATTCTCAATGTACATAATAGTAGCAAGAGTGCTGAGAGGAAAAAAAATACATTTAAATAAATTAAAAATACAGGTGCACAAAATGACAATACATTTGCAAGGATATAAACAAATAAAAGGTACATATTAAATACCTTAGAATGGTTGCCTGTAGTTGGAGAAAAATGTGGATAAGGAATGGAAATAACTGGGAATTTTTTAACAAACGGAAAAATAAAATACCTGCCAATTACAGGAAATTGGGGAGCTATAATAAAGTATAGGGAGGCAATTGAAAAAAATAGTTCTACTGCCCCAGATTGCAGACTTCTAACAATTACTGTATTTTCTAGTGGCTTATTTCCTGGGAATCTATTTTTATGTAAGTTCACATAGATGAACCTATTAGTTGTACATGTTTTATTTAAATAATTACATTCAGTTATACAGTGTTGTCATCTTTTTTCTCTTACCATTATGCCATGTTCATTTTTCCATGTAACTTAATATACCTTGAAAATGCATTAATTAGTGGCTGTGTAGATTCTATCATATTCATATTCTATATATGGATGTATCATGACATATTTAAACAGTTACCACTTGGAAATTATGGTTATGCTAAATTATAAATAATGTAATTATTGTTAAATTATTAGAAGGTTATGATTATCATCCTTTCTAATAAATCTTCATGTAATTTTCTGATTATTATTTTCTTAAGATAAATTCTTAGGAATGTAATTTCTGGGTCAAAGAATATAACAATGTTAAGCCTTGAATATTTATTTCTCTAAATTAACAATGGAATAATTTTAGCCATAGCTTCTTAAACTTCTGTAGCTTTCAAAAATTATCATCTGATAGGTGAATAATGGATTCTAAATTTATTTTTGTGTGTCCCCCCCCAAGATTATTTTTCCATTGATCAAAAAAGGAGATAATTTTTAATACAAAAGTCATATCAAATTTTAAAGTTTTAGAACCAATCTTTAAATGTTTACTAAGAATATTCTTATTTGTTGTGATTTTTAAAAAAATTTTTGTTCAAGTTCACATTGTCAAATGGATCTACAAACTTTGTTATAAAAACAGCCTTTTGAGTCTTTCCCTCCTCTCATTTCACTGTCTCACTTTCATCTCTTATAGTTGATCAGTTTGATGTTTACTTTCATGTCTCTAAATAACATAGTTTGTATTACTACTTCATGATGTCCTCTGCAATTTTAACATTATATCTTGACTTCCACTCTGGAACATGCGATTTTTACTGTCATTTCTCCCTGTGCTGACATCACATATGTGTATGTTTTCCCTCCCTCCATCTTCCCGTATAGTTATATTTCAATTCTGGTTGGATTAATATTCATTGTTTACATTGCAGCTATGAAAACCCAATAATACTCAACTATGTCAGGCAATATTCTCTGGTAGTAAACCTTTCCTTTTCTGTTCAACTTCTCATGTCTTTCTGTGATTTAACGATTGTCTTGTTTCCTTTATTTATTTACTGTTCTGTGTATTTATCACTGATTCAGTCCTACTCTTATTGCCAGTTATCTGCCTCTTATCCACATGTTCAGGCATAGTATTTGGCCACTACCTTCCTCCTGAAGAAGTTTTTCCCAGGGCCTTCCCACTTGCACTAATCTGGACCAGATTATGCTTTCTACAAGGTTGTCATGCTGGCATCACCCCATATTTCTGGGGTTCCCTTTACCTTCCTTCCGTGTTGGAGCACTTGTTTCCAGGATACAATGTCTTCCTTTTTCTTTTTTTACTCTCATTTTTATGAAGCACATTCTCCAGAAGCTTTATAAGAAAGGGTTCATGGGAGATAAATATTTTGAGACTGGATATACCTGAAAATGTATTCATTCCTCTCCTTTGATTGGCTCAGTAGTAGATCATAGAATTCTATTTTTTGTTATAAATTTTTTTCCTGAATTTTGACAATACTGCTTCACTGCCTTCTAGCTTGGTATGCTGTTGAGGTTCAAAGACATTCTGATTCCTGACTGTTTGTATGGGACCTTTCTGTCTCTGTCTCTATCTCTGTCTCTCCCCTCTGGAAGTGTGTAGATATTTCTTTCTATTGTCCATAGAATTGAAAAATCTTATATGATGTGTCTTGGGAGGTGTATATGTTTCATCCATTATACTGGGATAGGTAGACTTTCCAGTTCAGAATTTCTGTTCTGGGAAATTTTCTTGAACTATTTCATTGATGATTTCTTCCCCCTCTGTTTTCTTTTTTTGAAATTCCTATTTGATATATATATAGGTATCCATCTTGAGTTACAAATGAATATTCATATATATATATATATATATGAAACTTCCTGCTCCTTTGATTTTTAATTTTCCTTTCCTAATTTTATCTAATTTTTGCCCCTTTTAGGAGAATTCCTCAACTTTACCTTCTAACCTTTCTATTGAGTTTTTCCATATCATCTTTTAATTTCTAAAAGCTCATATTTTGCTCCTGGAATTTTAAAAAAATAATCTATACTACTTTGTTCTTACTGTAATATTATCTCTCTGACAGTATTGAGAGCTTTTGGTTTTTGTAATTTTCTTCTCCCCTATGTAGTCTGTTTTCTCCATTGTTTGCTTTGTTCTCTAACTTTCCTTTTAGAGATGTTCCTCAGAATTCTGGTAATCTTTGGTGTTCTTTTCATATTTAAGAGTTTGGGGGGGGGTAAAAATTTTATTATAAGTACTAAGTGTGATGATGGGGCTTTTGACTGTGAGTTTCATTATAGAGAAGTATAGCTAGGCCATTCACTCTAAGCTAGTCAGATTCCAAAGAAAAGGATTCTCTAGTCTCCTATCTTAAAAGTGAAGGCAAGCTGCAACTTTTTTCTCCAAGCATTGAGTAGAAAAAAATGACTAGAGTTCTCAGAGTCTTAGGTACATATATACATTTTTATTACACTTTCCCTCTGCCCTCACTTTTCTTGTTTCTCCTAGACCAGTCCCTCTGTTTCACCACCTGCAGAGAATAAACCTCCAATTATCTTCCAGGGTTTGGAAGAGAGGCAGTTTTCAGCCTAGAAGGAAGGGCTCCAAGGGATCTGACTGTTAAGCAAACTGTCAATTAATTCTTCTTATTTTAGTGGCCTTTTCTTTTCCTTCTCACTTTAGAGATAGTTGGTACCATCAATTTCTTACCCTTTTTGTTAGTCTACTGTGAAAATCAGGCTGATCCTCAGAGTTCCCCATTTTTGGCTTAGGGCTTAGTGTTTTTGGTTCTGTTAAATAAGTTGATGTGTTCTCCATCTTTGTGGGTTATGCCTTTTATGAAACAACTTTCAGTAGGAATTTAGAAGGGAATTACAATACATGCATAGATTCAATTCCTCATGCAATTACTCTTTAATCATGAAACTTCTTAAAATTATCTAAGTAAAAATTATCTGCCACATGGAAGACTAAAACCATCATATAAAAAACTTTGAGAATGTATAGATTTTGTTGCTTTTTCTGGGCCAGTTCACAAAGAGTTGGAAATCTGAGTTCTAACCTTTAGTCAAAGATGTAAGCAGTTATGTACTGACTATTTAATGAGCATACTGTTTTGCTAGGTGCTATCTGAGTTACACCAGAATAAGTATAACACAGATTTCAAGTTTAAAGGTTATTATGGAATGTATTCATTTGTAACCCAAGAAGGACACCCAAATAAAAATGCAGGCTTCTCTTCCTAATTACACCCTTCTTTATAAAAGATTAGGTCCAGGTCTTGGTAGTTACCACATTTCCTTACCTCTTTTCTATGTGGACTAACTTATCATCCCTCTGTGTTTGAAAGAAGCACTATTTGCAGTCACCAAAACTTGTTTGATATTGTGGTGAAAGAGGCAGATTTATAAGACATGTTCCCTGCAGCTCCAATTTTATGGAAGAGAACACCTTTAACTGACTTTGGAAGTCAAGAGGAGACAGAACATCTTTGACAAGAGATTTTGAATTATGAACTTTTTCAGTCAGAAGGATATGTGGAACTTTATGATAGAGATGTCCAATGGCTATTATGAATATAAATTACAAGGTGTATTAAAATGTACTCTAAGAAAGTACAAAATATATACCACAGGATTTCAAATAAAAAAATTATGTTATTACAAGAATTCACAGATATATTGGACAATCACATTGGCCTTCATGAATAGATAGGATTTTTGGCTGGCTGGATTGTTACAGGTGAAGAAAACAGTTGATACCAACTCGTGAGACAGGGAAAACACAGGGCATTTTTGGAGGTTGGTCTCCTTTGATCGGAGTGTGATTTGCACACTGGGAAGTACAGCTGATAAAGGAAATTGAAGACATCTAGCAAAAGACTTTGAATGCTGAAGTGAGGATTTAATTGATTATCTAGACATTGAAGACTAACTGAAGACTTTAAAGGAAGGAAGTGAAATTCTTAAAGATGTGCTTTAGGGAGTTTGACTTGGCAATACTCTTCACTGATGGTTGTAATTTAAAGAGAAGAAAGTCCTCCGTAGTTAGTGAATTTTCTACTGTATGACCTTGTAGTTCTTCACATCTGAGTGTGTATCATAGATGAGCTATTAGTTGCTGGTGGCATATGGTACTAATAGAATTGAATAAGAATGTTAAGTACTTCTTATGTACCTGGTTTTATGCTAATTGCTATGAGGGATGCAAAATAAGTCAAAATTTTGGCATTTTTCATGGAATTTAGAGTCTAGCAAGTAAGAAAAAACAAGCTCTAATAATTGGATCAGATAAAGGCAAACTGGTACTTATTATAAATTAATTGGGACTAAAAGATGGAAGATGGCTACCTGACTTGGAGTAACTAAGTACAATAACATGGAACACTTAGCACTGCAACTTGTTTGAAGGATAGGTGAAATTTACATGGACAGTGGCAACAAAGTGAATCAAACTGAATCAAGATTCCTTGGCAAGAAGACATTCAGGGATAATGAGGAGCTTGGCCTAAATGAAAGGAAGGGCTGGTGTTTGTTGATTAGTAGGAAACAGGTGGGGTAGGAAGGGGCCCAATCATGAAGGACCTTAAGAGATGGGCCAGGGGCCGGCTGGATAGCCCAGTGGATAGGGCGTCGGCATACCACATGGGAGGCCCCGGGTTCGGTTCCCGGGGACCTCTCCTAGCGGGCAGACCGCCTTGAGAATGGCAAGCCGCCATGGGCGGGCCAGAGCCGCCGTGGGCAGGGAAAAAGCTGCCACGGACAGGCAAAAGCCGCCACGGGCAGGGCAGGTCGCCTGCGAATGGAGCACAGCCAGCCACCCGCGAATTGAAAGCCGGCCGTGAATGGAAGCAGAAGCCGCCCACAAGCGGGGAAAGCCGCGCCTGCGCAGTGACCAGTCTCGGCGCGTCGCCGCAGCGGGGGGAAGGGGAGATATGTAATAAAATAAATAAATCTTTAAAAAAAAAAAAAAAAAAGAGAGATGGGCCAGATGACTTGGAGTAAGAAATAGCAAGATATTGAAAGTTCACCAGCAGAGATTTATATTATTAAAAGATATCTCAGGAAATTTAGTCTGGCAGCAATATTCATAGATTAAGAGTAGAAGAAATTAGAAATGAAAAAGAGCCTAAAATGCTATTATAAGAAACCAGTATGAGAGCTTGGAGTTTGAAGTTGCTGACAGTAGGAATGGAAAGATGGAGCAAAAGTGTAAGAAAAATAAAAGGATTTTAATGAAAGAGTGAAAAAGGAGTTGGCACCAAATTGCCAGAAGTTGGGAGAAGGAAGAATCAAAAGATTTTTCCATACATACTGTTATGCCCGATTTCAGATCCCCAGGCGCATGGATGAGACCACACCGACAATGCAAAAGCAAAAGGGACTTTTATTTGCTGACTCGAGTCAGGATCCAGGCTTCTCGACAGTGGACAATGCCATGGACCCCAACCCATTGTCGTCACAGGACTTATAAGCAGTAACCAAGGACAAGGGGAGCATATGCAGGTGTTCATAGTTGATAAGTCGCAAAACTCCGAGAAGCTCTGGGTGGGAGGGTACCCACCCGATTCACTCGAAAAACAATGACGCAAGTTTAGAGAAGCCCGGGATGGGAGGGGTTATCAGCGGCTCCAAGGACTGGAGCAGGCTTTTTTTCCAGGTTATCTGGAAACCTACATTCTTGGAGGGGGGAGGGCTCTAGGAATTAACTACAGTCTTACTTAACTCTTTATTAACTGAAGTCTTACAATACTAACTGGGGAGACCGGAAGCACATATTTCTGGGGAAGAAAACGGGGTTGAGAAAGAACATGATAAACTTCATCTTAAACATACTGAATTTTAGATTATAGCATATAAACTAAAGCCGTATGTTTTTAAATTATGAGATTGGAGCACAGTTGAGATGTTCAGGCTAAAGACCAAGGTTTGTTATTTATCAGCGTATTGTAGAAAAAGTCAGGACATGTGACTTTAAATCCTGGTTAGGTTTAGTTCTTAGCTCCATAACCTTTGCAAGTTAACCTAGTTTTCACCCCTGGAAAAGAGAAAAAATAAAATTAGAAGTCATTTTGTTGAGTATATGTTATGTGCTAGACAGTACATTAGGCATTCATCTCTTAAAGTTTTATTCCTAGAAAGGAACTCTCCCAGGAGGTAGGGACTGTTGTCATCTCCATTTTACAGACCTGTAATCTGAGGTTTAGAAAGTTTACATAATCTAAGATAACATTGCTAGAAATTGAGAATCAGAATTTGAACCAAAGACTGTCTTCAAAGCCAATGCTTTTAACCAGTTTTGCAATGCTCCTTTCACTGTGTCCCACTGAAATAATGTACTTTATCTACTCTTATTGTTAAACTTATATTTATTAAATGCTTAGTAAGTGCCATATCCTAAGTGCTTTATGTGCATAATTTTATTTAATCACCCATCAAACCTATGGGTTTGGCACCATAGATGTTTACATTTTACAAATGAGGAATCACTGAAGGGTGATAACTTTTCCAAAATCATTCAGCTGGGAAGTGGCAGAACTGGAATTTAAGATCAAGTCTTTTTAATTCTCAAAAGTCATATGGAGAATTAAATAAGATAATTATTTTGTTTTTTGTGTGTGTTTGTTTGTTTGTTTTCAAGGTACTGGAGCCAGGGATTGAACCTGGGACCTTATATATGGGAAGCTGGTGCTCAACCACTGAGCCACACCAGCTCCCCTGAGTTGGTTTTTTCGTTTGTTTGCTGTTTTGTTTTTAGGAGGCACAGGGGACCAAACCTAGGACCTTCCCATGTGGGAAGCAGGAGCTCAACTGCTTGAGCCACATCTTCTCCCCATTTTTTGTTAACCTTAAGGCATAAAGCAAGTAGTCTTTAATTACTAGTGATAGTATTAGAAACAGCAGAATACCATAAATTTGATGACTGACACCATGGAGTACATACATTATGAGAGGGAATCAATTGAGAGAGAACAGATTATAGCAAGAATTATGAGGAATATTTATATTTAGAGGAACAGGAAGGAAAGGACTCAGAAATATAAAGATAGCTTAGCAAATACAGTAACATGGACACCTAAAGAAAATAATCACAAAGATTTGAGACATCAGTGTTATTCCATGCCACATAGGATTTGAAAAAGTTAAGGCCATTGGATTCTCCCAGCACTGCTATTTGTACTGAGATCTCTATATTAGTAAATAGAGGTACCATCCATGAAGTTTCACAATGCAGAAAGCTTGGATTTTTTTTTTTTATTTCCCTCACTCTTCTATTCCATTAATCATTAATTTCAACCTCCTAAAAATCTCTCTTAAAACATCTGCCCTCTCTTTCCATCTCAATGCTACCTTCCAAGCTCAGGAAACCTTCAGTTCCTCCTAGATTCCTCCATCAGCGTCTCAGTTCTTCGTGCATTTTGTTCTTAAGGACTTGTTCCTCAAGTCCATACTTCATTTTGCAGGGAGAATGTTGTTTCTAATATACAAATGTAGTCAGGTCAGTTTTCTACTTAAAGCCCATCCATGAGCTCTCATTGACCTGACAATGATGTCTTAACTTCTTAGTGTTGTTTATGAAACCCCGAAAGAAATATACTCTGTCCAGTTTTTCAGCTTCATCTCCCGCTATTACCCATGCAGTTAAGCTCTAGCCATGCTGAACTTATTTCAGTTTCCAGTACCCATTGTGTGCTCTGGGCCTTAACACATACTGTTCCTCCTGGAACACTTTTTCTCTCTCATCTACTCTTTCCCTCCACCCTTTCCTGGGTAACTTCTACTCATTTTTTGTATCTCAACGAAGTTTACTTACTTTGAGAAGCCTTTGGGTTCCTTCTAATTGAGTCCCTGCTTTTCACTCCCCCAGCACTCCATACATCCCGCCAAAGCAATTACTACCCATGATTGTAATTGCTTGTTTAACTTTCTGTCTGTACCTCCACACCATAAACTGTTTTGAGACAGAAACCATATGCCTACTCCAGTTATTCCCAGCTCCTAAAATAATTCTCAATCTATAGTAGATATTCAGTAAATTTTTCCTGAATACATGCTGTGAATGTGTATATACAGCATGAAATTATCTTGTATGTCAAACATGCCATTTATAAAATTATATTTTGGTGGTTTATATAAACCTCATGGATTTTCTGGGTCAGGGTGGGGAGCAAAGAAATGTGATTTGTTTGGGCTTTTCTTTTCCAATTGTAGGATGACTTACAGATAAAAGAGGCTAATTTAAAAGATGAAATTTTTTTACTTAATAATAAATTCTCGGGGCCGGCTCGATAGCCCAGTGGATAGGGCGCCGGCATACCACATAGGAGGCCCTGGGTTCAGTTCCCGGGGACCTCTCCTAGCGGGCAGACCGCCTTGAGAATGGCAAGCTGCCATGGGCGGGCCGGAGCCGCCGTGGGCAGGGCAAGAAGCTGCCACGGACATGGCAAGAGCCGCCACGGGCAGGGCAGGTCGCCCACGGATGGAGCGCAGCCAGCCACCCGCAAACTGAAAGCCGGCCGTGAACGGACGCAGAGACCGCCCACAAGTGGGGAAAGCCGCGCCTGCGCAGTGACCACTCTCGGCGCGTCGCCGCAGCGGGGGGAAGGGGAGATATGTAATAAAATAAATAAATCTTTAAAAAAAAAATAAAAATAATAATAAATTCTCGTAGAATTTTAAAGGGATAAAAAATTAAACTGGGAAATCATACAGCCCTTAACCTTTTCAGCTCAATAATGATTGTAGCATTCAAATGGAGTTATGAATATGAATATTTACTTCAATTAATAAGGGCTCCAGAAAAATACATTTATGTAAGTGATTTTTTTTTTCATTTACCAGGAATGTACTTTTAAAATGCTCAGACTTCAAGACATTCTTATAAGCCATGGAATAAGCCAAGTCAGCCACATCTGTTCAAATGTTTTTTAAAAAGCTTAATGATAGATAGCAAGCCAATGTTGACCTTCTCTAAAAATTTCATCTAAAAGAGAACATAGTACAATTTAGATATATATGAAGCCATGAACATGTTTTTATTCAATGAAAATTATATTATGGAATTAAGTTTAAAAAAATGATCTTATTGTTTTATTTAAAATAAATCAACTCTTAGAAAGCAGCAGCATATTTCTTAATCGAGCAAGTTACAAACAAAATTGCAAGTTTGTTCATTTTACCCAGTGGCCATATCTGAATCTTTTTCCATTATAAAATTTCCCCAAGTGGTTAAAAACATGGGAACAAATGTCATCAGTGATTCACTGGCCAAAGTTATATGAAAACTTTGACTCTCAGATGTGAATTTTATTCAGAATTTAGAGCTCCAAAAATAGAGGATTTGTGGGTAGGGAAGAGTGTTGCTAATTATTTTTCCCTGCTCTCCACCATCCCCCAATTTTAATCCTATTTCTGAAGGTAGAAAAAAAGTCAGTACTTTCTCCTCTCTTTTACTTTGTAATTCTATTTAGGAGTGGCTTTTGTTCCTGGTTCAAATTAGACCTCTCAGTTCATGCCAGTTAGACCCTCTTCTCAGATCATACAAGGGTATCTGGACTGTGAGGATGATATACAGTCAGTCATTGAGTACCATGTGCTAGATACTGTTAGGAAGGCACCTTGAGAGAGTCTAAGAAATTTAGGAACTCAGGATCTCATGAGATATAACCACAAATCAATGATTTACCAAGGAGAACTGCAAAAACTATTTTTGTAGTGATTTAGTGCTACCATACAATGATGCCAAGTTTGAGTTGGAACAAGAGACAGACCTGAGACTTGTTGGAAATATAGTCACTGCTTTCTGTGAACAATATAAGTTCACAGGTTTCAGAAAAGTAAATTGAAGGTTCTGTAACATAAATGTCTCTGGAATGTGCACATGTGAATTCTTCACTTCCCTAACCTAGCCCTTTCTATCACATGCATGCAACATGCTTTTGTGCTAAAAGGATTTTGATTTTAATAGATTGCTAGGTCAGAAGATTCATTAGAGGAAAATATCTAGCAAAAGTCTAGAATAGGCTTCATTTAAAGGAAGTTTTCTCAGGACATCAAAGGGCCTTTGGAGTGGCTAACTGTAAGCCAATAAAGATAGATTCATCTCCTAGTGTTTATGTACATTAGAGTTTGACGCTAGTAGAGTTTAACAGAGCTGGAAAAGACATTCTAAGGTTTCATAGTCAGATTTCTTGGTTCCTCAGCCATTGAAACCACTGGATTCTTTATCCAGGCTTCTTGATTTGGAATCTGTGTCCCATGCTGGCAAATCAGTAATAGAAGGGGGAGAGAGTGTGCATATTCATTTATAAAGGCAATATTTTTCATAGTTAAATATTTTGTGGTGTTGAAATATAGAGTGCAGTATATTTGGTAAGATTCAAGAGGCCAGAGACATTATCTTGTTTACTTTCGGATCTTCATCATCTATCAAGGCCTACTAATAATCATTGTTCAATAAATATTTGTTGAAGAATGAATTAAATAAATGAATATTATGGAAATATTTTATGTGAACTGAAAAACCACTGGGTTGTATGTCTAATTTGCAATGAGTCCCCTCTTGAATATATTAGTCTTTTTATGATGGTAATATGTTGATTTAACATATCAGCGTCCATTATTTTTACTAGGGTCTAATAGAACTACTTCAATAGTAAGATAACAGCTATGCCAACTTTAATAACATGTCTCATTCTTTGGTGGTGGATTACAGAAATTGTGCAAAGCTTCAATAAAACAATATTTTCTAATACAAAAAAAGCTAATAATTGGTAAAGTATACTCACTATATAAGGAGACTGGCCGTAAAGGTAAGATTAGGAGGTTCATTTGGTAGAAAGTTGTTCAAATGAGAAGACTAGAAAATGGGAGCTCAGCAGAGACTAGAAGGGGTCAGATGCTATCTGGCAGATCAAGGAAACACCCCTGAAATCCATATCCTGTTATTGTCCCTCCATTTTTATTGCGAGGAAGATATTAATATGGTAATCTCATCCCTTTTTCTGTTTCTATAAGGACCAAGTTCCAAAATTCTATCTTTGATTTTCTACTTTATGACTCAACATTGTGATAATTTATCTATGTTGCTCTTATGAACTCTTTCTTTTCCTTTTTTCTTTTTAGGAGGTACCAGGGATTGAACCTAGGGCCTCGTACATGGGAAGCAGGTGCTCAACCACTGAGCTACATCTGCTCCCCACTTGTTTGTTTTTTAATTTGAGGTTTGATTAGACAACTTTACATGTCATTTCCCAAACTTGCTTAGAGTTAGACCTTTCTAGGTCATGTCTGCAGCTTTGGAACTTGGTTCTCAATAACCTTGCAACATTCCTAATAGTAATAACCTCTTACTTAATAACCATATTTATGAATTCTTTTTTCCCCATAGGAAAGGCCTTGGATTACTTTCTCTGAGTCCCCAAGAAACTCTCTAAACATTATGTATTTTTCCCCTTCATAAATAGGTCAAAAAAAGGGGGGTAGGGAGCATAATTTGACTACATATATTCTCATTTGCTACATAATGGTTGAGTATCTTTCCTCCTTAGCCTCCCTTTGAATCTAAAGCTACTGTCATTCCCAAAATTTACAGTAATATTTACATTTTCTCATTATACACAAATATGTTGGTCCTTACAGGTTTTTATAAGGGTCTTGGGATTATTAAAAATCCTGAGCCTTACGATAACATTTTTGAAATGGCTTTAAATACATTTTTAAAGTTAAATATAAAGTGATTTTCCTGCAGCTTACAATCTATTGTAGAATTAAAATGTTCTGCATGGGTATTTTCCAAGACAAGACAATATAATCTAAGTGAGCATTTTTTGCTGTCTAATTTTAGGTTTCCTGTTCCTTTTTTTTCTTTTTTCCTATTTCTAGCTTTCTGAGAAGTATGGAGTCCATGTTTGCGGAGAAGGTGGAGAGTATGAAACGTTCACTTTGGACTGCCCTCTATTTAAGAAGAAAATAATTGTGTAAGATATCATTTCATTCTTCCTATTCCTTAAATTTAAGTAGTGGGGCAACTTAACATTAAGCTAGAGGCAACTTTTGCTAGGAGAAATAGAACATGTCCTCTAAGTTCACAAACACTCAATTTGTTTAATACTGGTGAAGTTGTCTGAATACCTAAATCAATCCGTGACAAGAGGAGGCCTTCATAGAAGGCTATAAACTTTTTAGATAGTGCACTTTCGTTTACTTGCTGATTATGGCCTGCAGTAAAACTGGTGCATACACACTGACACTTTTATCCTTTCATGAAGTGTGAATTGCGTGTATTATTTATCTTTCATTACAGCTACATTTGATAAACTACCTCATCAGTAGCCTATAGGTTCCATTAACATCACCCTCTTTTTCCTTTTTCTTACCTTTACCAACTTAAATGATAATACTAAATATTGTTCTTCAATTATGTGGGGTTATTTTTACATATAAACTTTGTCTTTATAGAATTCAGGTTATGGTGAGTGATATAATTTCTTTGCTATAAATTGTTAAAATTAGTATAGTGAAAAACAGGAACTTTTTTCATTTGTTACATTTCAGTTTGCTCTAATTTATGGAGTTCTTCTCATATGGTAATAGAGCCCTTTATCTGCTTTTCATAAGCTTTTAGTATCTTGGAAAAGATTCTCGGAATTATGCTTGATTTCAAAAACCTCATCTGATAAAAGGTTAGAATCCTATATTGAATGGGCAACTTCAATATTTTCAACACTAAGCACCAACTTCTTTGTACATGCTAATGACAGAAGGAGTGATATAAGAAAATTAAGACAACTCCAGGTGGATTTTTTTAATATACTTTTTAATTTTTTTTCAAAGATACTCGATTACATAAATGTTACATATAAAATATAGGGGATTCCCATATGCCCCGCTCCCTACTCCTGCCACATTTTCCCACATTAACTGTTGTGGCACATTTGTTATAATTGATGAAAACATTTTGGAGCATTGCCACTAAGTGTGGATTATAGTTTTCATTGTAGTTTACACTGCCTCCAGCACAATTTTGTAAGTTATGACAAAATATATAATGGCCTGTATCTGTCATTGCAATGTTTTCATTTTTTTATTAATTGTATTTGGTTCTTTGGTTGGCTTCATTTTTGAAGAAGTTTTAGATCACAGAATGGTTACAACTGTGGCAGGGGAGGATCATTGGTGCAGGGTGTCAGTGATGGGGGATGCATGGGAAGAGGTTCACCTGGGGCACACCTATAAGGCATATAAATGTGTTTGAGTGTTCATGGGGCATTGTCATGGTCAGTGGAGTTTCACACAGGTGGATTTTTTTTCAAAGTTTTATTTTATTTATTTATCCCCCACCCCTTGTTGTTTTTCTCTCACTGTCTGCTTTCTATGTCCATTCGCTGTGTGCTGCCTGTATCTGCTTGTCTTGTCTTGTCTTGTCTTCTCTTCCTCTTCCTCTACTCTTTCTCTTCTCTTTCTCTTCTCTTTCTCTTCTCTTCTCTTTAGGAGGCTCCGGGAACCAATCCTGGGATCTCCGACGTGGGAGAAAGGCACTCAATCGCTTGGGCCACCTCAGATCCCTGGTTTGTTGTGGCTCTCATCGTCCCTCCTCTTTGTCTCGTTGTTGTTGTTGTTGTTGTTGTTGTACCAGCTCTCCGCACCGGCCAGCTTACCTTTACCAGGAGGCCCCAGGAATCGAATCCGGAACCTCCCATGTGGTAGACAGGAGCCCAATTGCTTGAGCCACGTCTGCTTCCTCACAGGTGGATTTTTAAAAGAATATATTTATCTAGTGAAACATGGCCAAGGCACTTTCATTACCATATTGCAATATTCACCCACTCTTGCTCCCGTCTCGTATTGTTAACTTCATTTCTGTTAATAAAAATCATCATCATAATTTATTTGACAATTATTTATCAAGCACCTGTTATGTCCAAAGCATTCTACTGGGCCTCATTGTTGAAAGACAGTTCCTGTTCCACTGGGGTGGAAGGAACACACATCTATGTTTAATTATCATTCAAGATGCAAATGATAAGAATCATAAGAATAAATTCATAGATGAGAGATATTTCTGGCCAAGATGATCCCAAAACGATTCATGAATGAAGTGCGCATAAACTACTACTTCTATGAAATAATATAATTTAATTATTCAAGAAATGCATTTTATCTGCTAGGGTACAATTATAGTATAATGAGAAACTTGTGAGATATTTCCTTATTAATATGGTGCTAACCAATTAGGAAATTAGGAAATAAAGCACACACAGAGGGGGGAAAAATGCCAAAGAATAGTAATTTGCCTATTTGCCTGAAGATTTAAAGTACTCGAGCACAGAAGTCTTTATGGACAACCCAGAATTATAAGACATGTACTGCTTTATACTATGTAACCAGAATGCCTATTTATCAGAGTATTTTACCTGGAAAATGAATCTTTTTCAACTTTCTCATTTTACAGACAAGGAAACCAAAGCCTGACTGAGAAAATGACGTGAGGGCAAGTATTATAGTATTAAAAAGACAGGCATCAGGGGAGGTGTACTGGAACCCTCTTGTGGAAAATGAGTTTTTCAGTTCAGTTCAACTGAATAATCATTTATTGAAGCCAATTATGTGGGTAGAAATCTGCAAGTTCCTGCCCTGCTCTCTAGGAGTTCTTTCTGTAACAGGAGAGACTGACAGGCAAATCACTAATACGTGATGAGTGCTACAAAGGTGTATACTTTTAGAGTACAGAAGAAGCACTATCTTTTCATTCTTAATCATTTAGCAGTTAATCATTAATCTAATTTTGATACTAAGCATATTCTTTGCTTGTTTCTTTGTGGGCTACACCTCATCTCAGCTTCATAATTTCCTTACTTGATTCCTTTTCTCTAGTAGTCTTCCCATTTATCCCCACTTTCCTAGTCTTTCCATTTATAAAGCCTTATAAGCTGCCATGATCTCCAGTACTTGTTCTCATGCTTGAGCTGTGTTGAGAAAACACAGCAGGCGCTAATGTTTAATTGCTGTTGAATAAATTTGCCATTTTTGTTGTTTATTTTTGCTTATTACCCTGTTTCATTTACTTTTTAAAAAAATTTTAAGTACTATCAGTGGGACATTTTCTAATATTATATTTATAACACACTTTTTGAATACTTACTAGCCATAGTTTGAAATTTTCTTGATGACTCAGTGTCACCATCTTGTACACCATTATTTAGGGTTGCCAGATAAAATCTAGCACACCAAAAATTTTTTCTTTATTTACCTAAAATTCAAAATCACCTGGGTGCCCGGTATTTTTATTTGTTAAATCTGGCAACCTTACCGTTATTATATGGTGCTGTAATAACACAGAGATGTCATGGGTGCAGTTGAAACAGAGTTGGGCTAATTACCCTGATACTTACGTGACTCAAGGCTGCTGTGCTTTTTGTATTTTGTAATTAATTTTTGTGGTCTCTTTCCTTGCTATCTGATCATCAGTATTGCTTGTAATCATTGTAGGAATCTTTAATTCCCTTGCTTCTTCAGTTCCTCCTCTCCTTCTACTTCATTGTTCTAATTGGTTTTCATTCACTTTTATACATTCCTTTAGAGGTTGGGGCATATCCTGCCTTAGTAGAAAAAAGATGTCACCTACTATATGCAAAATCATTCCTCCTTGTTATCCTACCTATTTGATTGAAAATTATTAAATGTGGTGATATGAGTGACCATGCATTGCAAATTCTAAAGCTGGATGTAAACAAGGGTTTTTGTTGTTGTTGTTTAGAGATAATTCCCCATATGATACAATTAAAAGATAACTCTACCTCCTGTAACTATTTGTTAACATTGGACCATTAATAATTCTGCATCCTGTAAATTAGAATACAATTGTGAGACAAATTCACAACTTATTCTATTACATTTTATCATAATAGTGGTCTGTCACTATTAGCATACAGCTAATCATGTATTAGAAATCTCATTTCAAATATCTGATCCAATGACAATTGTTTTTGAGCAAAAGGAGATGACCTCTAAGGGAAGAAAAATAAACATTTACATGCAAAATTATTTGAATATAAGTAGAAATCTTTTCAAAACACAGGCTGAATCCTCTTTGAATAATGTAATTTACAGAAATCTAGGTGGTTGTAGAAATTTATTACTAGATACATTTTGTCTCAAATCTCAGTAAATGTTTTTAAAAACCTGTGGGAAAGGCTGTTATAAAAGACTTTATCTGGAAGTAATTAAAAATTTTTCTAACCAGAACATTTTTACAATTTACTTTTCATGTCAATTAGTATCTGAAGTTATTCACCTTTAGCTACAAATTTTTAGATCAGAAAATGAGCTTTCTGAGACACTCTAGTGAAAAGAATTACAGACTAGCTTTTAAAAGAAGAGGCCAATTGCAAGACATATTTAATTTCAAATAAGGGACCTACTTTATTATTACTTCATACCTTTAAAATATATATGAAGTAAGAACTAAAATCCAAATGTTGTTAATGAAACTGATAATTTTCTTCTCTCTCTGAGTGAACAATTTTTTTAAATATTAGTATTTGATACAACCCCATATTTCCATTTGAGCTATTATTACTACTGCTACATAGTTACTAAATATTGGATGGGTGCATAGATGGGTGGGTGGATGGATTGATGGAAGGAAGGGAGGAAGGACTAAATTCTTTGGTTACAACACTGTGCACTCATTATCAACTTTACCCACCTACTAATATTTGCTACCCATTTAAAGCATGATTAAGTACAGAGTACCATAATGTGGCATTTAGCAATGAAGAAGCAGCACATACTTTATCTTCTCTACCTTCTAACATCTATCTAGTATCACCTGGAAACTTATTTACTTTTATAAATTATTTTCCTTGTATTTAAATTTTTGACCTATTAACCTTACTTTTATTATGCTACAGATGCTGTGTTGGTATTGTTGATATATAAAAGTGATATATAAAACCCTATGTGAATATGTTTATATGTGGAACATGCATGTATGAGAAAATATTCTTGTCATGATAGATAATTGAAAAAAAATCAGTGTGGCTGTATGATAGTTTCAATTTACGTATGTGTGTGAAGATACATAAAATTTGATGATGTATATATTTATTTAACAAGTATCTAATGAATACCAGGCAACGCCCTATGTACTGAGCAGTGGTGAAGTGGGGCAGGAGTGGGTGAACAAAGATGAACAAACCTTGGTCCCTCTCTAAGAAGGAAGACAGGCACACAAATGCGTAAGGATAATTTAATGACTGTGTTATGAAAGGGTTATAAATACAGTACTCATGTACATAAAAGAGAGAACTAGCACTGTCTAACAATGTCAGAGAAAGCTTCGTAGAAATGACATTTGACATGGCTGTGAGGAAAAGTATGAGTTCACAGGGAATATGTTTATACATTTTGGTGAGTTTGGAGATAACATGTTTGAGCAAGCAAGGTAAAGAGTTCCTCAGGCCCACCCTGGCACAGTTTTCTTCTTATTGGAGAGGTAGTAGTAAAATCCATGGTTGAGTCTCAAGGAATAATACAGTTGTTTTGTTGTTGTTGTTGTTGTTTTCTTGAAGTGTGGGGTAGGACCCGACCTCATACCTTGGGAGCCTAACATCAGTGAAGAGAATATCAGACCTGACCCACTTTCCTTTTGAAGTTGTAAATTGTGGTGAGACAAATGCAGTGATAACAGGGGTCATGGAGATGCTCTTAGCTGAGAGAACCCTCAGTCTGAGAGGTAGTGATTGCACTGATTACTTACGTTAATAGGGAAAGGGGAGGAAGGTAACCAACTGGAAAGCATTTCTACTGTGGCACATTTGGTCTTAATTGTCTGGGTTAATCTGAGGATATTTCGACTGATCCTGCCTCTAGGTTTCAGGGATAGGAAGATCTATGAAGCAAATGGAGACCAGAGATCCTTGAAAGTTGAGTTACCCATAATAGTCTGTGGAAGAGGAAAGAAGAGCAAAAATGGCATTATTCTGTTTGAGACTAAAAACTATTCATTTGAGATCTAGCCTCTCCCAGTTGGTTAGGGCTTTATACAAATAAATGAAATGATGTTAGTCAATTAGCGATTATGAATTTAATAGAATCCATAAAAATTACATTCTTCATTTAGTGTTCAGAATGCTATACAGAATGCTCAATTCAGAATGCAATAATTACATCAATTAAGCAAGCTATTTGCTGTCAACCTCCTGTTTCTAGTGGAGATAACTGTCACGAGAAGGCAAGAAGGGAAGGTCTGAAACCCTTTTCTACTGAAACAGTATTGGTTGGGGTTAATTACAGTTTTGGTGCCTCCACTGGTATAATATGGGGCATTTTGGGGACATTGGAAATTTCCTGTATGACACTGCAGTGATGGATACAGACCATTATACATTTGTCAAAGCCTATAAAATTGTTCAGTGCAAAGTGTAAACTGTAGACCATGGTTTGTAGCAGTGCTTCAATAAGTGTTCATCAGTTGTAACAAATGTGCTACACTAATGAAAGATGTTGTTAATGGGGGAGAGTGTGGGAGGGGGAGGGGGGTATATGGGAATCCCCTGCATTTTTGATGTAGCATTTATGTAATCTAAAGCTTCTTTAAAAGTAAAAATTTTAAATTAAAAAAAAAAAAAACCAAGGTGCCTAGTTTCAACATAATTAAGGATCAGGGTCCGTTTCCATGCCTGGAGTCAGGAATGGAGAGATTAAAATTTGATGTAAGAGTGAGATTGTAAACATGATTTGAGGTTTGAATCTGGTTGCCAAGCCAAGATAGGACCAGAGCAGGCAATGCTGAAGGAAATAAAGAAACAAGACTAGGGCTAACAAACCACACGAGGTAGGTAGTCAAGAAAGAGGGGCAGGTGGTAGAAAATAAGAGGGCTTCTTTACTTTCTCTTTCTCCTCTTTGTCTCCCTCATTATAACCGAAGGTATCTTTTTTGCTTCCTCACAGTAGTGAGGAAATGTAGTGTGTAAAGGCAGGTTATATTTTTCTATCGGGATTCTAATGATTCCATTTCTGTTATAAGTTGCTTTCTATTTAATGTCATAGAAGGTATTTTTAGTGTTATTTTTTCCTGAGCATTAGCAAAATGCATATATGATACAAAAGGTTCATGAATGATAGTTGATTTTTTTAATCATCAATTTTTTTCTCTCTCCTGGAACTTTCAAGTGAAAATTAAACAGATTTTGCTCAAAAATTTGATATATTGGAGCCAAGGATTTTAAAGTTTCTTCTATTGCCACTAAATAACTTGGCATTGCAAAGTTGATTCACATTTTTTTTTTACATTAGTGGCTTAGAGTCAAAGTAAGGATTTCTTTTGCTATACTACTACTGTTAAAATGCTAACAATGTATTAATATCAACAATGGAACTAGTTGCCAAAGCATTAAAAAGATAAGAATTTCTATTTTTAAAATTTCAGTTGGAATGTAAAACATTATTGCTTTCTTAATAAACAACAATAAAGAATAATTAGTTGTTAGAACTTCACACATAATGTTAGTTATTCATATGTGCTTTACAGGGTGTCTTTGATAAAAGTTGAGTTAATTTACATGTATCCATATGGTGCCAGCAAGCAGTTCATACCATTTTACCTGAATGTGGTAATTACTATGTCAGACAATCAATTTTAATAGCAATGATATTGCAGTGTGAAGAGTTCATCTAGAGCTTAAAACCATCACCAGTACTGCTTTTGTGAAGGATAATTAAGATTTTGTGTGAAACACTGAATGAATTACCTCTTGAACATGAAAAGAATAATGAAGATAAAGCACTATTGTTTAATGTTTACCCCGTATCAGGTAACTTTGTGAAAATGAAATTGAATAGGAATTTAAGTCCCAAAACTGTTCGGAGAGCTTTGAGTGAACCTGAAAGTTCAATTATATGTCCTTTTAAAGATAAAAGGCTTCATTACTTTTTCTTGAAAGTTTGGTGTTCCCAACTCTTTTCTAAATGAAATATTGGATTATTAAAATTGATACTAATCACTATATATTGTATACCAATGGAAATAAATACAAAACAAGGGTTGTTGTTATCCTCTAGTCAATACAGTAATAGTTCCCCACAATTTATGTATTAGATAAATGCATTATAAAATTTTTGTATTTCAGGGATTCCTCAGAAGTAGTCATACATTCAGCTGATGCGTTTGCGCCTGTGGCTTATCTACACTTTTTGGAATTGCACTTAGAGGATAAGGCAAGTAATTCACAATGATTTCATTAGAAAATGAGTGGCTCTGTGTACATAATTCTATGACAACAGATGAAAGGGTAAGATACTGATTTTATCATTAGTGAATTTTTTTCAGATCTTCAGTAAATAAGGATTTCATGGATGTTTATAATTTTGAGAGTTCTACATGATACAAAAATATATTTTTGGTAAGTGTGCAGTTTAGTTGGAAAGGAAATTGTAATTATATTAAACAATGAGATGACAGGATAGTGCTTAACCAACTATTAAATCATCTAGAAAGTTAAGGATAAAGTTATTACGCATAAGTATTAGGGAAAAGGTTTGATGATGGATTAGATCTTCATTATACAAAGTTTAAGAAGGGACGAAAAGGAGAAAAAAAACTTTTCCAAAAATATCCAGGGGAACAGAAGCACAAGGGCAAGCTGGACAGTGAGGGAGAATTTGATAAAGAATTTTCTTTTAAACACATTATAACACCACAGAAATGACACCTGAAATTATGTGAAGTAATGAGTATACTAATAGAAAAAGTACTGGAAAAAGTTCTCTGCATTTTTACTGTTATATTCCAAAATTTGAGGCAAACCCACAGTTATATGATAGTGAATGAAGCTGAGGAAACAAGAGGATTAATGAGGATTCGGCAGGGTAGAAAAACAATAATAACCCAGAAATCTCGGATGAGAGTTTCCAAAAATAGAAATCAGTATCAGTATCAGTTCTCCAGAAAAGTTTGGATGAATAAGATTGAAAATAAAGTCATTGAATTGGGCTGGAAGATAACTATTGGTGAACTTTTCCAAAAAGCTGGTAACCCTCAAGAATATGAAATTATACTATCCAATATTTCAGGTCCATCTAAAGGAATCCCTTACTACTAAGTCTCTGCTGCTTTTGCCTCCATGTGCATATACAGAAAATCAAAACCACTGAATTCTCATCCAGATGTTTCTGCCATTATGTGTTCAGCTCGAAGTGAATAGTTCACTATTCACCTTGTTTGGGAAAGATAATCACTGACACTGAAAACTTATGGGTACATTTTCTTCTTTTTTTTTCTTTTAGATGTCCCCAGTGCCTGACAACTACAGAGCATCTAATTATATATATAATTCTTGAAAAGCATTTTTGTACATGGTTTACTAACCTACCCTTTCTGTATAAAAGATTACATAACATATGCTCAATTATTATGACTAGATTTTTCCCATTGCAGCTTTTTCTGGATTGCTTAGAAATATATACCTTCAGAAGAAGAAGTAAATGGAACCATTGATTAATTGAGGAAATGTGAATACCTTGTTCGTTAATATTGCCAACTTCCTTAGGATTAGTGCTTTCTCCATCTTTTGTTAACACACCCTTCCTCTGACCTGGATGTGATGTATGCTTTTTTTTCCCCTTTTACTTTATCTCCATCCCTCATTTCTGTAAACTGTCTTTGCTTTCATCACAGGGGTTTCTTTTCCTTCTCTCTTTCTTCCCTCTATCTCTGCCAGTAATATCACTTTTGCTCTAGGAATTTTTAAATGAGGACAAAAAGGCAATCACTTTATTTAGCCTTTCAAACTTATTCTACTAGATATCACCAAAGTGATTTATCATTTTTGTTTTGAATATTTTCATTATCAAGAGTTCTATTTTTATTATGATTGGGAAGAATATTATAAACCTTTTACTGGTTATTTTATAACAGATAAAATGTCCTTCAAGAACTTTGCTTTATTTTTGGTAATTTAATATGTTAAATGTTGCCTCAGCTAAGACTGTTTTGGTAGAAGGAAACAGGCTTTGAGGTAGCTAGATTATCCTAGCAACTAGAAACTCTGCATCTTCTCAGCGTGAGTTCAGAAGAAAATAGTGAGAGCTGCTTTACCAGCAATCTCGTTTCATCTCAATCGCTCAGATTAGCTGGCATTCCCATTCCAAAATCGGTCAAGGTCCAGGGTACAGCTTTGACCATATCACCAGCTTTACTTCTGAGCCCACCAAGATAGCAGAGAGGGTGGTTGTCTAGAGAAAAACCAGTGTGTACTTACCACAAGAAAGATGAATAGATGCTGGATAGCAAAACTGACAGATGCCTACATGTTTTATCAAAATTACATTGGCATTTCAAATTCATATTAACAAATAAATTAATTAACACTTTATCGCAAGTAATAGGCCTAGAATGCAGTACCTTGAATATAATACTATTCTGAAATCTTTATCTATTCCCTAAATTCCTTCCATTTCCATTTGCTCTATGACACATTTGCAGTCTCTAGCTTGACCTCCATTACTTTGATGAACAGCTTTTGTCTTTTCTTGGTCTTCATAAGTCTTAATCTTTTCCCTTGGTAATATTGGCCACCATCTCCTTTTTGAAAATTGCCCTATAATGCTTATCTGTCACTGTACACTATACTATTCTGACTTCTATTTCTCTTGAGTTTTCAGCGTTCTCCTTTGGTAGCTTGTTTTCATCTTACCTTCTGTGTACATATTCTTCAAATTCTTTTTATCATTAATGGTTCTCTTTTTTTTTTTTTTCCAAAATATTCTTTCTCGAATTTGTTCCTGCAAACTTACCAATGACCTCTATATTGATGATTCCCAGGTCACTCTCTTTTTTGATTTTCTACTACTCTTTCTACTCCACCTTCCTAACTCTGGATCCTTATTATTGATTGGCTGCTAGAGACATGGCAGTATGCATCAATCACTGTATGTACAAACCTTGAACTCATTATCCCATCCAAGTGTACTTTTTCCCTCTTTATTTATTTAACACAACTGCTTCTGCCCTAGTATCAGGCACAGCATATTGGCATCATCTCACTTGCCATTGACATCCAGTTGGTTATCTAATCCCTTATATTTTAGTTTTAGAATGTCTCTTATACCATTGCAACCCCATTCCCATCTTTCTAACTAAAGTTGTATCTTGCACAAACTCTTAGGCAAAATACAGCTTCTTTAAGTGGATTCCTTGTTTTCATTTTCTCCAAATTTGATACCACTGCCATATTGATTTTCCTTTCTGCTTTTTAATTTCATACAGAAAAATCTGTATTAGTACTACATTGTCTCCTAAATAAATAAATGACTATGAATTGAAGGCCATCTGATATGTTTCTATACAGCCTTTTCTCAGTTTTGGTCCATGGGTCCCCTACATGTATCCTTTGCCCCAGTAATATGGAACCATTGGACAATCCATTATTATCCCTTCTGATTCCCTTCTCCCTTGCCTTTGCTCTTTCTATCTTACCTGCTTTCCTTTCTTCTTCCCTTTCTTAACTATTTACGTGCTGCCAATTATACAAAGTTTATCTCAAATATTTTTTTATCTATTTAGCCACACCAGAAGAATTGCTTTTTTTGTTTTTCCCTTTCTTGTGACAAATACTTTTATTCAGCTTTATGTTTTAGTTGTTTGAGGGCTTATCTTGTTATTTCTACTAGATTGTAAATGAATGAGGACTGAGACTGTTCTTTTTTCCTCTTCCTGTATACTCTTGGTAACAGTTATTAAGTCTGCAATAAAAAATTTTGAATTTAACTGATTGTCATTTTCATACTTTATTTTTTCTTCTTACAGACTCTTGATATACATGCGCTTCTGTTTCATGATGCCGTCTTTAATGACAAGTCAATTTACTTGTTAATTTTTCTGTCATATAGAAAAAATGTTCAACACAAACTAGAATGTAAAATACAACTTTTAAAGAGGTGGCTGATATAAATTTTATCACTTAGATTTTCACTTTATATATGATGACCCTTAAACTTTTCTATTGAATAATTGATCTACTTGAATTTTACCTTTAAGTAAAATCTTAAATTATTAATGTGAGTTAAAATGATATCAACTAAACATGGGATCCCAAACAAAATAGCTGGATAATGGAAAGCTCTGGGTTAAAAATGGGGAAATATATTAAAATTTCTTTGGGGCCCTGACTTTATTGCTTATGGCAAACTTGATGTTAAAATGTACCATACATCACTACTATGACAGGCTTGAGAAAATGAAAAATACAAAGCTTTACATAAATCAAGCAAAAAATCATATTAAAATGCATAACCTTTTACAGAAGAATCAAGATTTTTACTTTTAACTATTCAGAAGCTCTTTTCCTTAGGTGGTAGTTTTAAATTTTCAAACAGCTTTATGAGAAATGGTATTTCCAATTTAATTGCTGGCAAAGCCATTGTGTTTTTTAAAAGACAAGGGTCACGGAAATTTAGTCCCAATTTTACTAATATACCCCACTACACTTAGAATTAAATTTTGTTTTACTTGAAATAATCTCATGGGATAACTATAAATTATATATAATCATAAAAACTCACATTGTTAGAAGTTTTTGAAGGATACCGTCGGTCTTAGCCCATTGTTGGCTCTTTCAGTTTTTATGCTTTATTTTTAAAATATCATGAATTGTTTTTAAAAATTTCATACTATATCACATAGAGCTATCTTTGTGCTTTTATTATTCTCTTTAGCCCAACAATTACCTATGAGCACCTAGTCTGTTTTAAAAATTGTGTTAGGTCTACATGGGATTCATTATGAAATATGGGCAAGTTACAGAATAATTCTAATTTTAATTTTAAGTTGAAGTGATTACTGGTAATCATTATACACAGCAACATGATTCCCGTGATAGACATCACTAGTTTGGCTAAGCTGAACTAAAGTTACGGCCATAATATATTGTTGAATCAAGGCCAAGAGTGATATATATCATATGATCCTGCTTGTTATGGATTAAATTCTATCCACCAAAAAGATATGTTAAGGTCCTAACCCATAGTATCTCTGAATGTGACCTTATTTGGTCACATTAATCAAGTTAACATGAGGTCATACTGAATTAGTATGGGACATTATCCAATACGACTGGTGTCTTTATAAGAAATGGAGAAGAGACACAGACACACAGATGCTGAAAGGAGAACACATTGTGAATATGGCTGTTGAAGACAGAGGCAGGGATTGTAATTATGCTGCCACAAGCCAAGAAATTCCTGGGCAACCAGAAGGTAGGAAGAGGCAAGGAATGAGTCTTCCCTAGAACTTTCAGAGAAAATATGGTCCTGCTGAAACCTTGATTTTGGATTTTTAGCCCCCAAAACTGTGAGAGAATAAATCTCTCTTGATTTCAGCCATTCAGTTTGTGGTACTTCGTTACAGCAGCCCTAGGAAACTAATATACTGTTTTTCTAAAAAACAGTGCTGGACATATGACACTTATATATTTATTTATGTTCAAATGGGGAGAACAAGACATGGAACATATAATCACGAGATTCATACAAATTGATTTCTTCTTGCCAGGGGGGTGGGGGTGGGTGCTGAGAGCTTAATTCTTTATCTGTAATTTATCACTTCTTACATTAAGCATATATTTTTAAATTTAAAAATATTGGCAAAGAAATTTAATGGGATGGAGGTAGTGAGTTGGAACTTTAAATAAATATCTAAATTTTATTCTACAACATTTTAACAGTTTGGATAGAAAAAGACTTACTAGGGTCCTTTAAAACTCACATGAAGCCAGTGCCCACAACTTGCGGTTGAAATCTATTTGATCCTAAAGTAAAAAGTCTAAGAAGAGACTCTTGAAGGAAAAGTATACATAGAGAAGATGCCTAAAAGTGTAGGAATGGCAGGCCTCCTCAGTATGTTCTACACAGTAATTTACTCCTACCACTCGTGGCAATATGTATAAATTCACTGATCCCCTCTATGGAGATATGCTACCACTGTTTCTATGCCACCTAAAAGCATTTTCTTACAAATGGGACAAACAAGGGGGAAGATAAAGGATGATTTTATTTACCATCATTTGGCTCAGCACTACTTTCTTACCCCACCTCAATGTCTCTCCTTTTGCTCTCATTCTAAAAAGCAGAAAAACATATGTGGTAAGAGAGAGCAAGACACTTAGCAGGATTTAAAACCTGATGCTATATAACTTAAACGTTGCAGCTTGGGACTGGGATGGGTGTTGGGCCTTGAGTACCACTGGGTCACTGCTTCTACAAATGGTCACTGGCGCAGCTTAATAAATCAAGCATCAGATTCACCCAGGTATAGAGAGTTGCATGATTCTTTTCTGTCTCCAGCACATAGATGTCAGTAGTAACAGCAACATACTGTTATATCAAGAAGGAATCAAACAGTCCAGTGGTGGAGGAGGGTTCTTAAACCATAAATCTATGGGAGATATATCAATTTAAGGAAGGCTAACAACAAAAATAATCAATTGATTTTCTTTTCTGGTTTCAAACTCAAATTAATTACCTTGTTTTTCCTTTAGTATTTACTTAGTTGTTTTTTTCTTTAAAGAAATACATTTTCTGCTTGGCATTTTTTGAAAAGTTTTAATTTCATGATTTCTTATTAAAAAGAGAAGTAGCTTACTACTTATTCATTAAATATGTATTGAGTGATCATTGCTATATGCTTGTCTCTGTTTATACATTGGGAATACAATAGTGATTTGAACAACCAAAAACCATTGCCCTCATGAGGAAAAAGCAGAAGTGAAGAAATTTTCAAACAAAATCTAAGAAAATTCACTACAAGTAGACCCACACCAAAGGTACTAAAGAATGTTTAACAGAAAAAATTGATCTCACACTTAAAATCAGAGATATAGAAAGATCAAAGAGCAATGAGTTAAATGCACAACAACACATACGAGTCAGGGTTGTGAGGTTGTGAGGAAATGGTTAAAGTCTTTGCCTTGTCCGTGAAAAAGGCCAATGTTTAAATTAATAATAGGCATTTATAAATCAGAAAAACCTGCCATAAACTACTTTAAGTGGGTGTAATATGCAATAAAAGTAGGTATAACATGCAATCTAATGGGGGGAAAATAGAATAAAAATAATTTTTATAAAGGCAAAGGAAGAGAATATGAGAACCATAACAGGTAGCATAAGCAGAAATCACGTGGTATGAGCATGGATTTAAATACAAATATATCAGTAATTGCATCAAAGGTAAATGAATCAAATGTTCCAAATAAAGACAAAATATCAGACACAGTAAAAAAGAATCTTAAATTATTTGCTGTTTGAAAGAGACACAGCTAAAAATAGTGCAGAAAGATTGAAATTAAAGGATGGGAAGACACATGCCATGTAAATATCAGGCAAAAGAGAGCTTATATAGTAGCTATTATAATAGAAGACAAAATAGCTTAAATATGAAAAGAATTATGGTAGACAAAGTATATTTTTTAGTGTTAAAAGGCTTACTTCACCAGTGGGGTGTAACAATTTTTAATTCATATACATGTGATAACACAGCCTCAAAATCTGTATAATAAAAACTGACAAGGGAAAATAGACAAATCCAGTCATAGGAATGATTGACATATATCTTTCTCGAGCATTGATAGAAAAAGGAGACTGAAAAAAAAAACAACATTGAATATAGAAGATAAAACAACGTAATTAGCAAGCCTGACCCAATAGACATACAGAAACCCTATACCCAGTGACTGCTGAACATATATTCTTTTCAAGCAAACTAGAAAGTATACAAAATTTGGCCATATCCAGGGCTATAAATCAAGTCTAGATGTTTCAAAGGATTGACTCGTACAATGAATATTCTTTTGCCACTATGAGATAAAGTGAGAAAAAAGTAATAAAAAGTTAGAAAACCTACAAATATGTGCAAATTAAGCAGTAACTTTCTAAATGTTCAATGATACAAAGAATAAATCCCAATGGAAATGAATAAATATTTTGAATCAAATGATAATGAAAACTGACGTATCAAAACTTGTGGGGGGCCAGCCATATAGCCCAGTGGATAGGGCACCGGTATACCACATGGGAGGCCCCGGGTTCAGTTCCCGGGGAACTCTCCTAGTGGGCAGACTGCCTTGAGAAGGGCAAGCCGCCGTGGGCAGGGCAAAAAGCTGCCACGGACAGGGCAAAGCCACCATGGACAGGGCAGCTCGCCCGCGAATGGAGCGCAGCCAGCCACCTGCGAACTGAAGCGGAGTCGGCCG